>PVLD010004694.1:0-18313 GCA_004027595.1 Dinomys branickii | reverse complement strand
CCCAAAGACAAAAAACAAAACAGGCAAACATCAACAACAGCAACAACAACAACAACAAGAAAAGAAACACCAATAGTTGCTGCTTTTCATATTGATATCTTCGAAGTGTGTGTTCAGGATAACACATACAGACATACAAGATTGATCAAATAACCCGTCATCGATTATTGCTTAGCATTAAGTGATATAATACAATAGTAGAACCATGTTAGCCCTCCTGCATATATGCATATTCATATATACATACATACATTTTTGTCTTTTTCTTTTCTACTTTCCAGGTATTTGTTAAGGGTTGGGTGTAAAGGCTTTTTGAAAAAATTCAGAGTGACCCCCACCTGAACCTTTTTACTTTTTTAAAATTTAATTTTGTTCGTACATGTTTGTCATTCACAGTTTACAATCATCTTGTGAAGGTGTTACATGTACGTGTTACAGGTCAGTTTTTCTTAGCCGTCTGTCTCCCCCTTCCCCTCTCCATTCTCCTCCTTCTGTCCTCCGCGCCCCCTTCCTTCCTCTTCCGCTCCCCCCCCCCTGTTCTCTCTCCTATCGCTTTTTACGTCACCTTTAACATCTGCTCGGTACTGTTGTCCTAGCTCATGTTACGGCACAGACAGTTTGCGCTGGTTAGTTATTAGGATCCTGCACATGACACGTCTTCTTACTTTTATTTTTACTTTCACTTATTTATTTTGTCCTGCCTGGGATGGAACCCAGGCCCAGGCACATGTTAGGCAAGTGCTTTCCTATGGAATTATACCCCGAGCCCCTGTAATCTTATAAAGAAACACCCTAAAAGCAACATAATGAAGAAATTCCAGTAAAGTTGCTATAGCTAAGTTGGTCTTAAAACTATTCATAATTTCCTTTGATTCTGTGCTTCAGGTAACTAACGTGGAAGAAATAAGCCAGTGTGTTCTGGAGCTTTTGGCAGTTTTTGTCAAAAGATAAAACATGTGATTATATTAGTAATTAATATAAGAAAGGGAATGTGTTTGCCTCTTTCTTTTGATTACTTTTTGAAATATCTTTAACAAAGCTCACCAGATCACCTATGATCAGAGAAATGTCTATCCCCGGCTTCCCACGCGTGCGCTCTTTGCTGGGATATGGGGCTCCTGCTGTGTAGTTAGATTCTTTGGCAGCATTTCCTCAGAGGTTTTAAAATTTCTCCCTTTCAGTGTGTTAGAGCAATGCATACGTACCTCGAGGGCCTTATCTGTGGCAGCCTGCTTTGCTCCTTCCTATGGCTGGGTGGTTTCGTTGTACTGGCGGTGATAACTCACAAAAAGCAAACAAGAAGCGCTGTGAACTCAGAGTTTGGGTGTGTCATAGCTGTGGGTGTTCTCCTGGGGACAGTGGGCTTTTCTCCTTTCCAGAAGGGGAGAAGCTGGCCTGCTCCATCCTGCAGGGAAAGAGAATTTTATTCAAGTCAGCAGTCAGCTATGCCTGGAAGCTTCCTGGCTGGGAAGATGGTTCTGGAGTATGTAAGCTTGATTCAGGAGCAGTTGATAATCAGAGACAGCAGGGAATCATAGCAGTTGACTTGGTCACCTTTGGAATGGCGTGCAAGAAAAAAGCAGCGGGAACCCAGGAAATCAGTGGCTGAAAAGCAAAATTCAGGGGGGTACAAATCATACATGACAATTATCACAAACTAGGGAGCTTATAGGAGAAGAGGAAAGCAAGTCAGAAGGATTTATGGTCACAAAAGCAGAGGTCCTGCAGTATAAATGAAATGAACATTACATATTTCTTAAGGTGTTTACGAACTGTAATAATGGAAAAGACAAGATATAAGTAAATAAAAAACTAGGGTCATTTAATGAAGAGCAGAGAATCAAATCAACAACTATGTTGTATCCAATTAAGAATATATCCTTCCCTTTAATTGAGAAGGGCTTGAGAGGTTAGAGGTAAATTTAAATTATATAATATATTTGCTACTCACTTTTAAGTTTCTTGAACAATTTAATAATCTCACTTGGTCATCCATGAAGCTGTTACTCTTCTGAGAATGATCATCTATGTTAAGAGTTGGTGTTTAGGCTCCTAGCAAAATACAACTGTGTCCATAACCCTGTAGTCTTTGTCAGACTGCTTGCCCAGACTCTAATTCTGCATCTTGAGCAGCTCTCAAAGTTTGTGCAGTGGGGCGGAGGGAATGTGAGAGGATGGAGAAATAAATTGACAGAAAGGTGAGGTCAGGTGGAACCCTCTCTCCAGCTGGGAGGAAAGGAACTGGCCAAGGACTGCAGAGCTTTTCAACCTCTCTGCCTAGCAACTTGTTCGTGAGCTGGAACAGCTTGTTTCAGTGGCTCACCTCTGGCTCTCCGTGTTCTGGGGGTGGGCTTTGTCTCACCCCATGTGTGACTGATCTCCAGCTTCAGCTGCTCCCCACATCTAAAGGCCTGTTATTTCTATTCAGGCTGCTAGAATGAAGGGCTATGGAAGAGTAAAGGAATGTACATATACGTCATTTTTATAAGAAAAGGAAGCTATAATTTTTTTCTTTTAAAATTTGTTTTGTTTTGATATTCCTTTTTCACCAAATTGACAACTTAGAAACTTGTCTCACCTGGACACCTGTGAGTGAGTGAGAGCTGGGCTCTGGGATCAGAGTCCTGCTGAGTGTGAGTTTGCCAGCCTTTGACTCTCTTGTGACTCTGTACCATATGTCTCTGAGAATGTGATGCTATGTACTGCATGACAAGGAAATTTCCAAAATGATTTGGTTCATAAAACTGTCAGTTGATTTCATATATCTAATGGAAGCATTTTCTATCTAAAATAGGACAATTTACAGAGGTGTCTCTCTGGTTTATTTACACTGCATTTTCCCATAAAACAGCAGGTTTGCAATAGAGCATTTGACACCCCCTATGGTATTCTGAGAAAAACAATACACAATCTGGTGCAAGTTAGCACCAGCGTGAAACCGCAGACTGGGAAGAGAGCTTCAACCATACCAACTTTTGAAAGTAAATGAAGTGTCATCTTAAGGAGTCTGCTGTTAACGCAATTTAAATTACTCACCTGAAATTAATATTCTGCTGAGGGAAATAAAGCAATTTAAAAGACCACATAATTTCTGATCACTTTAATGACATTACGTGGTCACGGGCTGCTCCCTTACCTAATATACTAACACTTCAGTCTCTTTGAACACTGAACACATTTTTCCATTTTAATTACTCGGCTTCTGGAAGAAAAGTCCAGTCATTTCTTGCAGATGGTTAACAATTTGAGATTTATGCCTTGCTTCGCCAGAACTACGTAAACATGACATTGACATACTTATTATTGTGCTGAGTATTCATTCCTAGAGAGGAACGTAGAAGTCAAAGGACTGTGACCTATCGCATAGATTCTCTTCTCCCCATAAAAGTTTCATTTTTCTTCCCCTCTCCAGCTAAAGACAGTTTGAAACTTGCACTGTCTTAACTTCCCATTTTGGCACATGAAAATGCTAAAGAAAAAATGCAGTTCTTATAACTTCCCGGTTCTCATGTAGAAAGAAGAAAACATGCCAGGTTCTTCTCAGGTGAGAGCTGAGATTCCTGAAGTTTGGGTTGACTGGCTGAGCAAGGAGAGGACACGTGTGTTGACTGTCAAAGGGCATGGAGGACTTAGTACTGTATCTGAGTGAGAGTTAAAAACAATTAAAGAAACCCAGCCATTATTCCAGAGTTGGGTTGAAAAAGAAATGATGAAAAACAGCTAAACAGATTTAGTAAACATCTTCATTTTGCACCGTTTCCCTATCCTTTTCTGATTTTGACCTCATGAGCAGGAGAGGTCTGTGGCTTTGGGCAGGAAGAAAAGGCCACTGGGCCTTGAGTCCTTGACCCATGAAAAAGATTCTTATTCAGTCGCAACCAAGCCTCATTAAGTCAGAATATCTGAGGGTGGGATGCATGTATCATAAATATATTTTCAAGCTCCACACAACAAGTGACTGTACTGTGTAGCCAATGTGGGGACCTGTGGTAGTACGGAAGCCTTTCTAAGAATTTGGTTGGCCTTGTTATTCCATAGAGAGTTCAATTATCTGTTTAACTTTACTATTGGCATATAGTTTGAAGACAAAAGAGAAAATTATATTATTTTAGATTTAATGAAGTAACAGCCAACTTGCTTATGGTAATGACTGATATTTTTGTTCAGTTTCTAACCCAGGATATAGCATATAAGAGTTTCTTTTTGAATATTTCCTAAATAAATTCTTAGCTTTTTAAAGTTTATTTCAATGTAAATTTTGTATTCCTTGTTAATAGTACTTAAAATTGAAGTATCCTTTCTGTTTAGTATAGCACCTGAGTACCTAAGTAAACTTCTTTAGTAAAGCAAGACAGAAATATATTTTTCCTGAAAGAACTTTTGCAGGATAATTCTCCCTGAAATGGTTTGAGAAGAGTGTTTTTTCTTTTCCTTTGGAAATTTGTTATTTTCAAAATTTGTCAGTAATTCAAGCTTATAACAGGCATTGGTCAAGTGTTTGGATGAATGAATGAATGGCTGGCAGATAATACTGCTGGGAATTAACCTTGTTTCTAGATAACATCAAATGATTTTTAAAGAACAGGGTCATTTAATAAATGTCAGTCTCTATTTCTCAGGTGAAAACAATTTCTAGGTATTGCAAGCATAACCTTATATGACAGTTTTAAATAGTATTGAGCGTCTGCTAAGTGTTAATGAACGTCGTGATAGACACAAAGGATCTAGAGGTGAGTTATGATGCCTGCTTTGAGGCACTTGTAGTTTCAAGAGGAAAGGGAATGATATTTAAAAGATGGCTTAAAAGGAGTAAAGGCCTCTAAAACTTCATAAGAACATGTTACATTTTTAATTTAAATCTCTTGATTCCTAATTTTGCATTTCTCAGCAGTGGGATGCCTCAGGGAATACACTGAGATCATTTCAAGGCACGCCTCCAAATGCTGGTCAGTGTGTTAACGTTATTTTTGCCAAGGTTGGATTAAGATTTTGTTGTGATGTCCCCTGAAGGGGAGGCAGCCATGCTGTAGTGTGTTGATATATATTTTATGTACTTTCTCAGTTCATTTTGATTTTTACTTAACATATTCTTGACGTTTATCCATGGCGTAGGTATGGCCAAGTTTTAATTCCTCTGCATATCTATGGGGATTCACTCAGAACTTCAGAGTTGCTATGATTATCTTAACCTGAACACACTGGAACATAAACAGAGGACAAGGAAGCTTTTAGAAACTTCTCTAAGCTGAATAATAGCAGAAACTTCTGGGAAATGAGGTTGCCAAAAATTTTCCCTTGGGGCAAGTCTGTTACCAGGGTAGACTCCCAGATAAAAGTACCGTAAGTCCCTCTTTCGGGCAGGTGCATGACCCAGAAGGCAGAGCCAGCTCTCGCTCACATGAACAAACATCACAGACTTTCCTATCTTCCTTTGTTCTAATGTCACTTTTGCCTTTCCTAAAGAAACTTACTTGTTCTTGCTGCATAAGCCTTTCCTCTGCCCTCTCTTTTCCCCTACTAAGGTAGATCTATGAGCCTCTAACTGTACCCATTAGTGAGCTAGCTACTTTTGTTAACTCCAGTTTATATTTGAGTACACTTTTTCTGCTGTCTGCTTTTTGTCAGTTTAATTCAGTTGTCCCAGATACTCAAGCTGAAAGAACGGAGGAAAACTTTTTCCTCCTGAAAAGTTCATTTCATAAATGGTGATTCAGTCTATGTAACATTATGTTGAGGGAGGTATATAATTAAACCTGAATTAGAAAGAGACAGAGCTATTGTATTATCAGACTGGTAACAAGGAAGACAGCATATTTATGAGATTATTTCAAAATGTTCCATGATGGTTTATGTGGGAGATCTCCATCAGGACAATAACCACTTCCAACTAAAGGTCCTCCAATAACGGCTGGCAAGCAGTGAAGAGTGTGGTGTATATACCTAAATTTACAAACGCTTTCTTATATTGTAGAAGTGACATATATATTAGTCTTGTATAACTCTGTTTAGTATGTTTAATCATAGAAATGAGTCAACATTTGCATTGACTACTAGAATTTTGCGTTTAAATTCAAGTAAATGCAAATAATTTAGAACAAATGAATTCTAATTTCATTGACAAGGCTACATAAAATGTGATAAGAATATTAGAATGTTGGTATCTTTCCTTAATTTGACATATTATTGATTGGCAGTCTTATTAAGTTGCCAGTTTCACTGCACATCAATTATATATAGAGACAAAGTGGTTGATTATTTTATTATATGCATAAGTAGCACAGATAGATTTGAAGTTTTTTCTGTTTGGATTGGAATTTTCTGTAGCTTACTCTAATTTGTGACTCATTGGTATATAGAAGCATTATTAATCTCCTATATTTAGGTCTATGAAATCTTAAATATGACAATAATTTTCATATTGTATTATTGCAAAAATAGCCACCTAAAGTAAAAATTCCAACTCTTAAAAAGTGATTTATACAGATATGCGTTTTTCTGAGACAAAATTGTCTGGTTTTTAAAACATATTTGTTACTTTAAGTAATTGAAAGACATAAATGATGTCAACTCATTCAGATGTTACCATAATAAGAATTAATGATGTGTCTGATTTTATGCTATTAAAAAAGAAACGTAATTGCTAAGTTTGCCATAATAGATATTTCTAATTTCCAAGTGGTTTTTTCTTCCTTTGAAAAAACGATTGCAAAATCTTGTACACTAGTAATTATCCCTTCCTTGGTCTCATTATTGAGCAAATAAAATACATCAAAGACTTGATATCTAAAAGAAAAGCTTGGCTAACCTTCATGGTTAATGCTGTTAGATACACACATATCTCATACAATTGTTAACTATGTAATTCAAGATTTAATAAGGTCACAACACACATTAATACATTAGGGAGTTCTAAGGCAAAGAGGCCTGATATATATTAGAGAAAGTATAAGTGTTTACCATACATTCAGTATACTATACTTTATTTATGAATCTACAAATGCAAAAGTCTTCTGAATGGTTTTTGATTTTTCGGAACTGAGCATAGGCAGTGAATTCAAATGGGTGTCAATATTACGCTCATTTTAATTTTGATAAAATGAAATTCAGTGTTTCCAACTAGATCTTTATTCTACTCTTAATTGAAAAATATTATTTTAAATTGTCCTACATTTTGATGCTATATGAACTCTTCTTTGGTTTTACTTGGATCTACAAACATCTCTCTGGGAAATTTCTATGACTCACATAGCAGAGTACCACAAGGCAGATGGCTTAGAACACCAGAAATGTGTTTTCTCAGTTTAGAAGGCTACAAGTCTGAAGTGCTGACAGTGCCATATTCTCTCTGAAACCTAAAATCAAGTTTGCCTGGTCCCTGGGTTTCTTGTTCACACTTGGTAATGTGAAATTTTACAATTCTTCTGTGATATCTGAACTGGCTGTAGGTCAATAATATTGATCTAAAGATGAATCATAAAAATGATAGGAACAAGATAAAACATACTATTTCTAGTATACATTGATTTCACAGTAGCTCGTGAGTAGTCTCAAATATCAAAGATTAAATATCACATGGAGCATTTTTTGTTCTCTTAAAACAATTTAATTAGAAATCAACAACAGAAAGAAAGGAGAATTAAAAATACTTCTGTTTGGAAACTGAAAAATACATTCCCAGAAAACATATGGGTTATAGTTGTTAGAACTGAACAACAATAAAAATACATATTAAAACTTATGGAATGCAGATAAAGTGGTGTTGTGGCTTGTATCTGGATGAGCCTCGCAAAGCCTCATACACTCTGAGGTGGCTTTTGGAGGTGGTTAGATTTAAGGTGTGTGAATATGGATTACAGGTATGTGATAATTAGTCCACTGATTAGATGATTCTGGATGTGGGTAACAGAAAGGCCCATAGTGAGTGTGGATGGCACCAACTAATAGGCTTTCAGGCTGGATGAGATAAAAGGGCTCCATGCTGCTGCTTGCTGCTTCCTGTCGGCCCTGCCATGGACTGTTGCCATACCTCTCCACCATGTTGCCCTGCTTTGGACCTGCTGGAAAACTGAGCCAAAATGAACCCTTCCTTCTTTAACTTGTGGGTAATAGGTATTTCTTCTTGGCAATGAAAAGATAACAAGACAAGTGGTCTTTGTAAAATAAAATCTATAATCTTAAATTTATTAAGAAATACTATTTTATAGGACTCATGTTGAGTCTTTCCTCATTTTTAAAACACATGCTGTCTACTCACTGTAGTTTTTAAAAGATGAGATGTTGGACTATCTCTTTCTCTTTCTTTGTCCACTTGAGTCATAACTAAATCTGTTCAGGTTTATACTTGGAGGTCAGCTTAAGTAAAAAAATAGGATCACTCTCCTGAGCTTTGTGAAGATTCCTTCTAAATTTGCTTTAAGTCATCTGTCAGTCTTAATTTTAGATGGTGTTGTGTTTTCATCTTTTTCTACATATGTCTTTATAAGAACTTTAGTGTGAAGATAGGAGAGCACCATTAAGAATTGTTAATGAGTGCCATTTAAAATCAGAAATCCTCCAGCTTTCATTGCTCTGAAAAGACAAGGATGTGAGCAAGGCAAATTAAGGGTTTACCTAAGCCACAGTTTGATCAAATTCAGGCAGAATCCAGGCAGATGTCAGGCTGGGTGAAGTACACAAATGCTCCTTTACCATCTCTGTGCAGGACTCCTAATTTGCTTACAGAAAAAGCCCTAATTCTTTGTGTGTTCAAATGACTGACACTCCTATGATATACTTTCCTGCTCCAATTCGACCTTAAATACCTTTGATCCATTATTTGTTACCTATTTTCATTCCTAGGTTTGCAGATTTCTTAGCAGGTTTATTAATAGACATGTCCAGTACACTGTAAGACTGTCAGATGTGATACTAAATAAAACCTGAAACCTTAACCCAGGAGTTTCCTCATTCAGAATTCTGAGATTATGCTTACAGTATGTATGGGGTTTAAAAACTTTATTTTATGGTGCCGGAGATTGAACTCAGGGTCTCACACATGCTAACAAAATACCCTACTACTGAGCTATATCCTTAGTTCTCATCTGTAGCTTTAAAAAGTAGTTCTGATTTATACTTCAGGTTTACATTACTAATAATTAATTAATTAACATGGTTAATATAGAAATCAATTTCACTTGGGTTGATTTCTTAAATACGGATGACACTGGTGTAACTGCAGCAAATGAGGTGCTCAGCCGAGCTTAGTACTCATCTCACTCTGTCACTTGTTAACATGTGCCTGTGGCAGTGACTTTCTTTGTGTGTCAATTTTCTCATCTTCTGTCCCAAAAGATTTATTTAATGGGTTGTTATCTTGTCGAGGAGTTCTAGGTGTGAACTCAATGTTGAAAACAATAGATGACAAGATTTGGAACATTCTTAATAGAATGAATCACCAAGCGGTAGCCGAAGTTGTTTAGAGATATAAAGACCGTAGATAAGAGAGAATCTACAGGTTAAACTGATCAGAAAGATTATCTGAAGAGATTCACTGGCCTAGAAGGCATGGCCTCCACATTCTCTCCACTGGGTTTCTTGAAGGGTAGGGTTGTATTGACATAGTTTTAGCTAGACCTCCCAGATGTCAGCCTTATCATTAGGAATGTGTTTTGTCTCACTGTTTGTGAGATAGGAGCTTGCTCACAACCCATGGAAGGGATGGGAAAAACAGTAGAAAAGATTAGAAAAGGGTAAGAGAAAAATTAATTTTTTGTTGTATCTAAGTTAACACATCCACCATATTCTAAACCTACGAGGTCCATTCTATCAGCTCTGGGTGCACTTATGATCCTGTCTCCTCTAAATACTCTTCTATCCTCCTAGCCCAAACCTAGAATCTTCTTGGCGCTTCTCCACCCCAAACAGGTGAAGAACCCTACTGTCTTATTTAGCTCAAAGTGGGAGATGGGAAGAGTTGGTGTTACACCTGCTGAACACAGAGATCCGGGGTCTGACATTTTCTGCTGTCCGTGTTTTCTGCTGCTGGGATGCAGCTGCCTGGCCCCAGCGTTGTAGGTCTTGTTTCTGTCGTTCTTTCCTCATGGTTAGCCGCTGTTCCCCAAAGCCCAGTGAATTCAAATGCATGCAAAGCACATGCGTTACTTGTAATGTCTGATACACGATAACCAGCCAGTAACTGGTTGGTCCTTACTGATCTAGGCTTACTGGGCTATGAAACTCAGAGAGCTGTCAGTGTATCTATTAGCAGTATGACACACGCAACTGGAGGGTTTCTAGTATGTCTACCAGTGGGCTCTCAGTTTTCTATCTTAGGGTAACTATAGGTGGCACGGATCACTTACAGGGGTTCTTTGGGATTAGTTAGATAGAAATAAACCTCTATCAGTGGAATTATCGAAACTCCATCTCAGCTTTTTTTCTTTAACTGTACATTCCTTTGGTAATCTCCATATGTCTAACTTTGTTCCATGTTCTTGATACCTCTTTGTTGCCCACATTTTTGTATTTTTCACAAGCATCTCAAATGGAATGTGTCCCAGAGTGACCTGTAGAGTTCTGTCCCTCAAACTTGCTCTTCCCACATGATTTTCATTCAGTAATTGCTATCATAACTTCATACAGCTTCTCCCACAAGAAACACCCTTAACTCAATCTATGATCATCCCTTGGCCAGAATATTTACTTTATTGACTTTCTTGACTACCTCTATCATTTTCCCACATACAATGCATATATTGAACTGTCACACTGAATCTCAGTAATAGGCACAATTAATGAGTGTTAATTAAAAAGAACAGGTAATTGTCTTATTTTTACATCTTCCAGTGACTTCCTATGGGGCTTAACATAAGGCTCAAAAGTTTGGCATTGGCCTTAAGGCCCTGTGTGATTGATCTCTGAATATTTTATTGAACATCATCTCTCTTCATTCTTCCACTTGTGCATTTTGTCCAACTACCTCTGTCCACTTATATAGCACTCAGCAGATGTCAGGGCCTTTGCACTTGCTTTAACTTCTGCCATTGCTCTCTCCCCAACATGCTGTGATCCTCCTGCATGCTGTCTACCTACCCATCTGTCAGACAGATGGATCTAACCCATCTGTCTTTTCATAGAGACTTTCTGACACCTTTATTCCATATCATCCTACTCACTCCCAACTTTAAGAACTCGTAACACTTAACAGTTTTGTGATTGCTTGCCTAGCAAGTATCTTCCTTTACCATATGGTATTCTCCACAATGTGAGTGATTGTGTATTCTTTGTTCACACAAGGAAACACCCTTAGATGAACACCCTTGCTTCAAATGCTTCCTTCCTTCCTTGACTCCCTCCATCCATTTTCCATTTGTTCACTGATGGGTAAGCAGAACTTGAAGCAGTACCTGACATAACATGCTATGTTAATCAGTTACGGAAGAGAACATGCATGCAACTGGGAAAAGAAGAGGCAGTTTTTCTCTGTGCCTGCAGGGACGAAGGGATTGCTCTACAGGATGCTTGTTTGCCTCCATTATGAAGTTCATGGCCCTGTCTTCTCTCCCTTCTCCTTGCTGCAGCCTTTCCTTTTCTGCTGAGAAGCTCCATAATTTGCTGTTCATGTTTTTTATACCTAGCTCTACTACCACTGCCACCATTTAACTATTTGTCATTTTGTGCTTCCCCTTCTTTTGAATTGTGCAGAGGTACTTTTGCTTATACCAAGGAAACATAAAGTCTACATGAGATAATGTAATGTTTTATGTTGATGAAAGGGGAATAGATAAGGGTAAAATGACTATAGCTGAGGATAATCATTCTCAGACTCTGATGTGGGATTATTCCTTATGAAATGGCTCGTAAAAAAGCAATTCCTAGGCTTTGTCTCCAAATAGTCCGTTTCAGCAGGTCAAGTTTGGGGTCTACAAATTTAAAACTGTAAGAAAACAACTGGATTCGTATGTTGTGGTGGGATATCACGGGAGGTGAGAGTAATAATTTTCTCAGAAGTTAAATTTGTGTTAGTTTTCTTCAATGACACGAATTGCCTGTGTATTAGTGCCATGGAGAACCTGAAATTCTACTGTAATCGTGAAGTGCTTAGTGGTAGACATAAAGAGAGAATCCCAGATGGTCCTAGAAGAAAGGAATTTTCAGGCCTGGGGTAAAGCGTGGTTTACCTGACAGGTAAGGAGAGGTGAGGTTTTGGAGGCCCAAGTGGGAGGTACCAGAGATGACCTGGACCCAGGGCCCTGGGTATTGACTTGTACTCCCAAATATGCCTTGAGGGTAAACCGAAACCCTAACATGGAAGTGCATGGCACTTTGTGTTTCACTCCGGGAGTGTGAGAGAGGCCCATTTCTGAGAGTGGCATTGTGTGTGTGCCTTTGCCTCCTGTGCTGCTGTTGAGTTGTGTCCTGGCGTCCCTGGTGGCTCGAGCAGGGCATGCAGCCTTGGCCATTGTATATTGAGCTCCATTTTCCATAACCTCACCTCCATGGAGCCTTTGTGTTCTGCAACAGCCACCACGGCCGCCACCTCTTCCTGTCAGATGACGGAGTTGAGTGAAATGTACAGAAGGGGTTCGGCAGCTGTGAGTGTTGATCTTGATGGTCAGTTTGACTGGATTAAGCAATGGCTAGAGTGGAGACAGGGTTGTGAAGGCAATGGCCACATCAGTGGATTAACCCATGGCTGAGTTTATGGGTGGCCCTGTCATTAGGAGGTGGGGCATGGCTGGAACCCATAGGTCTCAGGGGCAGCCTCTGGAGGGTGAATCATCTGTGCTTCCCTCCCTCTCGGCTTCCTGACTGCTAGGTATTGTTTTGGGTGAGTCGGAAGTTGTACAGGGACTTTTGAGTGTATAGAATGTCAGCACCCCTAACCCTTGCACTATTCAATGGTCAACTATTATTATTTTTTGTTATTTTTATTCAGAAAATGACCATATAACAGCAGATCAAATCTGGAAAAGTGAGTAGACTAAAATAACTCTATTACTCTTACATATTAATTATTTGAATAGGAGAGGGGCATAATCTTGTTCTATGTTTAATTGAATCCATATTTATTTTATTTTTATAATGTATTGATGAAATCATAATGATCTTAACATCATAGGTTTGAAAATGTCTCTCACACATACAAACCTTTTTTTTTTAAGTCAAAGGTATCTAATTTTGAGAACTGTGTGTGGGTACACAAAACATATGCATTAGAATTATCTTAAAGTATGATTTATAAGTTAAGTGACATGGCTATAGATTATAACATTTAAGTTATATGTAATAAATCTTGCTTATTTAAGTTATATGTAATAAATCTTGCTTATATTTCAAGTAAAATTGTTTAAAAGTTTGTTTCTTGTATTTATTTTAAAATATGCTTATAAATTTTGTATTTTCTAATTATTCTATAAAAGGAGCACAGTTAATAATTCATAGAAAAATAAGTATAAATATACTGAATTTTTCATGATATTCACACAGGGTATTATTTTGATTATTACTTACAAACTGTATCTTTGTATGTTGTCAGCTGAGGTCAGAAAAGATATAATAAATTGATCAAAGTGCTTATCTGAAAGTGCACGCATTATACTGTAATACAATATGTACAACATAATGTCTCAAGCACAGATGCAGTGGGGAGGCCCACTTACTTTAAAGCTCATGAGATAAGAAGAAAACTGGAGTTTTCTTTCTTTCATGATAGACATATGCATGCTGTCTGAGATTCCCTCAATTCCTTCAAGGGTGTCTCCAGCTAACAGTACAGTGCACGGAGTTCAACTTTGAATGGGAGAACATAGATTTTATCAGTGTTAATGTAATGGTAGGAACTCACGAATGAGGAAGTTAAGGGATGTTTCTGAAATAATAAAAAAGAATTATCTGCTTATTTTAACCACGTATATCTATTTCCAGGTACTTTTTCTTGATGGATATTTAGTTTCTTCTTATAATTTTTTGTCCTTGTTTTTCATTTGTCTTGTCTGTGAAGTTTTGATAAATCTGTCAAGGTGGTAGCTGATTTTATGTTGCATGTTGTACCTGATGTATTCCTGCTTGTTTTTGTGATCATTATGATCATTATTATTGCTACTATATAATTTTAATGCTAGATCTTCCTTGCTCTGTAAATGTAATTATTTTTATACCAGTTCTGCCTTAGAGGTTGGCTTATAACCCACAAAACACACAGGAATAATATAATTGTACTCTTACCTTTAGAAAATAGTTTATTTATAGAAATAAATATTTGAAGAAATATCTATAACATGTAGAAAGCTTGAGTTTTGAGGGTGTTCAGCTGTTCATGGAGGGTAGGGAAGTTTATTGAGCTTTGACCTCACCTAATCTCCCATTGATATCTTTAAAGTCAAACTTTATCTCTTTGGTTTAAGGTGATAATTTATATAAAAATAAAGTAACACTGATTGGTTACCCCTAGGCATCATGGATGACAGATGTTATATAAACCACACCCTAGAAATACTCCTGAAAATGAGCTGGAATTCAAGCCTCTGAGAAATATGAGATGGTAATTTCAAATACTGGGCCATAACAATTCTCATGCCGAATGTAACATATAAGAAGGAAGAGCTATAAAATGATGTTGTAAGGTTCAGTAACTCTTTACTGTATCTTTTTTCTTGTCTTAAGACTCAGTGAGCTGCTTGTCTTTAAAGAGAGCAATAATGATTTCATTGTAATGTATTTCATCCTTTAACATAGCTTCAATTTTCTGATCACGTTATGTCAAGTGCTTCATATAAAATCTGTAACTGCTTTTCCCTATTATATCAATGTGATGGTTCTTTTTTATGTGTCAACTTGTCTGGATAAAGAGATGTCCCGAATGCTGGTAAAGCATTATTTCTGGGTGTTTTCGTAAGTTTCTGTCTGGAAAAAATTGGCATTACAGTTGGTACACTGAATAAAAGGGGCCCCCTTCACTGCTGTGACTGAACGTCATCCAGTCTGCTGAGTATACAAATAGAACCACAAGAGGCAGGAAGGGCCATCTCTCCCTCAGTCTTACTCTGTTACTTTTTAAACAGCTGTATGGTATTCCATTTCCTGGTACAATAATGATCTGTCCAAGCAATCAATGCCATTGGTTTCTCTGGCTACAGACTTTAGGTCACTATGAGGAATTCTGGATGATTTTCTTGAAATCACTATATTAAAATATGTCGTACTGTAAAGATGATAGACTATCTTGCCAAAAATATCTGTAGGAATATTTTTGGAAATATTGTATTAAGGTGTATAGGACTCTAGTCAGCCTTCTTAGTTAAAGAATAATTTCTACTACTCAATATATATTTCTTTGCTTTAAATAAATCAGCCTGTAATTTTTTTCAGGGCTAATGCAGTTTTTACTTTAAGTCACTGTCTTGGTTACTTTTTTCTCGTTGCTGAGACAAAATACCCAATGCCCAAAATGAAGGAAGAAAAGTTTTATTTAGTTTACAGTTTGTGGAAATTTTAGTCCATACTTGGCTGGCTCAGAGGCAGAGTGGCACATGGCAGAGGGCAAATGTTCATGGTGGCAGAGCGCAGCAAAAACCACAAGAGCAGAAGGGAGGAATGGCGGCATACAGCCTCTTTTTCTCCCTTACATTGTAAACAGGCTACCCCGACCCAGGGGGGGTGTAGCTCTCACATAATCTCCATGTCCTCCTCTTACAGGCTCAGGATGTGTACAAAGTAATTACCCTGGCTTCCTGCTGAATCACTCAGCTAAACCTCTAGACTTCCCAAGTTTACACAATGTATCAACTGTCACTTGCTCATATTCTCACCTATATTTAGGTGGTCTGTCTTCATCTTGCTCTGTAAAGTCCACTGAAGAGGATAATATCTTCCTAAACTGTCAGTTAAGCTGAGCTTAATTTTTCCAGTATATTTGCTCTTGGCTTTTAATGTTTACCTATACAGGTTAATTTGTGTTGCATCTAGGGGATCCCTAGACTCACACTGACTGGGCTTGTCTTTCCAATTTAGAAAGAAGCAGAAGGAGTCAGAAGACCAGTGCAACTTTATTGTAGGTAATGCAAGAGGAATTGGTATAGAGCCACTCTGGAGTGTAGGAGATGGCGAATCTTAGAATCTCATTTTAGATAAAATAGATTTTAGTAAAGGCCTGAAATGTGTCCTGGGAAACATCCCAGGGAAGCTGTAAAAGCTAACTCTGTAGTCAATGTTTCCCTGAGATAAGGAGCACCCAGGCCTAGATAACCATCTATGAGTCTGTCTGTTTAATCCCTCCTTAGCGCTAGTTAGATATTGTAATCATTAAGGAACGTAAGGTTGTAAAAAGGGGAACAAACAGCACATAATGGGAGAAACATCCATCGTGGTTAGACTTGTGACCCGGACCTAACCCCGTCCCACGGAGTAAGAGGAAAACCATATGGCCACCTGACCCAGCAGGCTGTAACCATGGAAACCAAAGAATGTATTTAAGAGTTGGAACATAGATCAGCGGGTTGCCGACATTTCCCGACTTGTTTGTTGGGAGTCGCACGGTGGCCGGTCTAAATTCAATAAACTCTGTTTGCCCTAAAGAAAAATTCTTTGGCCTTCTGTGGAATTCAGCCCGTTTGCCCCTACAGGAGGAGTGGGGAAGCGCAGAGCTGGGTCACCGCTGAGTCTGAGGCTGTGTCCTTATCTTACAGGGTGGGGGCTCTGGTTTCCACACCCATGAAGAGCAACACTTGTTTGCTTAGATATTGGGATTATTGGTAGGGATTAGGTGATGTAGATTAGTAGGAGAATTTGGGTGGATATGGCAACCTGTATGAGGAAGAATAGTGTGGCCTGCACAAAGGAAGGTGCTAGCTACTTACTAGTGCAGTTATTTAAACACAGGACGATAAAAAGTTGCAGTTTTCTTTAATTTTTGTAAGATAACAAGAAATATAAAAATGACCATTTATCAAATATATTAGATACAGGAATTGACTGGTTGGAAAATTTCAACCCATCTGAAGAGAGAAGGAGCCATATTGGAATTATGAAGAAAAGCAACTAAAACCACAAGTAATTGGAAGAAAGGGAGGGGGTATATATCCTGATGCCAAAATCAATGTGAAATAAGAGACACGGAGGTCAAACAAAACATAGGCATGAGGCTTTGCAAAGGTGTTATCCAGGACTGCCTGTGGATACAGGTATTGTCCAGGGCTGCATACCACGGGGCTGCCTATGGGTCTCCTGCTTGCATGCAGAGCAGGACCGCCATTGGAGGAGCTTCCAAAACCTTATGGACTGAAATATTGTGGCTAATACAAGCCACACAGGACAGATTTGGGATATAAGACCCCAACCTTTTTTGTCTTCTTCCAAATAGAGGACACTGCACCAGAGCAGCAAGTTGTGCTGGCACACACAGTGGCAAGTGACCAGGAAGCTCCTTCCTCCACAATGGGCCACAATATTTTGTTTGAGTTTTTGCATGTAATAGCTAACTGAAACCTCCAGTGATAACAAGATTAAGGACCGCAGCAGCAGCAGTGAGGGTAGAGAGGAGAACACCACAACGCTCCTGCACCCTGACCAACCAGTGTGAGAGACGGACATGGATTGGAGACATGGATTTCAAGCAGCCTTGGGTTGGAAGGTCATATACCCTTCCCACACTAAAACCAATGGTGCAGGTAGCCATGGGACTGCAGAGGGACAAGAATAGGAAGCCAGCACAAACACACACACACACCTCACTGCGGCCCTGAGTAGCACATGAGAAGAGTGAGAGTGTGGAACCAGGAGGTCTGGGAGGGGCCAACTGTACACAGGACCGGGAGCGGCTTCTGACTGTTGCTATCTGAGGGCACCATGGCAACTGGGAGAGCCATGCAGAGACAATCAGGTTAAGGAGACATGGCAGGTGGGTTCCAGAAAGATGTTGGCTGAAGACTCTGGGTCCAGCCCCTACATCTAGAGGCTAAGATCATTGCTGCACGCAGCACTAACCCTACTGCAGGCTTGGTGGGCTTACCCAACGCAGATCTGGGCTTTGGCTTGGACACTACCACAGAACTGTAGGAAAAAGAGTTCTTTGTCCTTGTTATTAATTTGTTTCATTTTCATATTTCTTTTTTTTTTATTTTAGAAACATAAAAGTAGAAAAACATATTGACAAACAGACACCCATTATCATAGAAAATAGTACAATCACAACTAATCTATAGACAAGGTGATATGGTCTCAACAGTAGTTGTTGCTTTATCCATTGATATCTTCGAATTGTAGATGTATGGACCCATATACAGACATGCAAATTTAGTCAGGCCGTTGATCCTCTCAACAACAGAAAAAAAAAAAA
>PVLD010004693.1:70684-122247 GCA_004027595.1 Dinomys branickii | reverse complement strand
CCCCTGCATCCAGCTGCTCAGGACCCTCCCCCCACACCGCCCGCCCGATCCCACAGGGTGTCCCCATGGACCCTGCCCTGGAATCTTCTCTCCCAGGACCCAGCCTCTTTCAAAGCACCTCACACTGTCCTCTGTGTCTCTGTCTGAACCCCTGGGGACGCAGACCCCCGCCCCAATGGTGATCCTGCTGCAGCCGCGCTGGCCCACGAGGACTGCCCCGCCATTGACCAGCCCGCCATGTCCCCAGAGGACAAGAGTCCCATCACCCCTGGAAGCCGGGGCCGCTACAGCCGGGACCGCGCCTGCTTCCTCCTCACTGACTACGCCCCTTCCCCTGATGGCTCCATCCGAAAAGGTGAGGTGCCCTCCATGGGACTCTCTCTCTCTCCCCTGCCCAGGGGAGGGAGGAGGGGGGGGTGGAGGCACCCTGCTTCCCTTCCCCCACCTGAACCCAAACTGCCTCCCTCCCAAATCTCCCGCCCCAGGCTTCCTCCCCACTGACCCTTCACCTGTCTTTATTCCATTTCCATCCCCCGCCCCCCTTGGCCTCCTCCCCACCCCAGCCACTGGTGCCCCCCCACTGCTCCCCCAAGACTGGCGTAAGCCAGGCCCCCCAAGCTTCTTGCCCGACCTCAACGCCAACGCCGCGGCCTGGATATCCCCCTAGTGGACGAACCCCCTTCCCCCAGGGTAAGTAGCCCTCTCTGCTCCCTCTTGACTCCTCCTTCCTCTCGACTAACCCCTCCCACAACACACAGCCCCCACTGACTGCGACTCCACTCCCTCACCTCACCACGAACAGCTGCACCCGCTTCTGACTCTGACCCCCAGTGCCTGCAGACTCACCGTCCTCACCAACCTCCCAGAACTAACCCCGTCCTCCCTCCACACCCTGTCCTCCCGACAGATCCCCATCACCATCTCTCCCTGCTCCTTCCCTGGATTTGCATTCAATTAGTAAAGTCGGTTGTGCACCGACACTTCTGGGTACAGGATGTTGTGAGGCAGGCGCTGCTGAGAATTAGGAGCTGAGCATGGGGTCCCATCTGGGCAAATCCCCGTCCCCCAGGAGCGCCCGGGAGGCAGACAAGTCTAGAGCCACTGGTGAGGGTGACCTGTACTTGGATGAAGGAAGAGGAATACGCAAGGTGGGGGTGTCAGGGACAACTTCCGGTGTCCAGGATGGAGACGTCACCTCCCTGTGATGAGAGGGACCTGTGCATGTAAAGTCTGACAGGGGGCGGGTCAGGGTGAGGTGAGGTGCCTGGGGAGACCAGAGGTGTAAGCTGCAGCCAGGGCTGTGGGGATAGGCTGGAAGGGGTCAGAAGTCAAGAGAGGAGCGGGTGGGATGAAGAGGTCCTTAGCAATGCAAAACCCAGCACTTCTTAAGTACTAGGAAGTTAAGGCTCCGTGTGATCCTGGCCACCCCCCCATGGAGCTGGGCACTGAACCCAGGGCCTTGCACTTGTAAGTACTCTACCATTGAGCTACAACCCACCCTGAACCTTCTTTTTTTTTTTTGAGACAGGTTCTAGGTTCTCACTCTAGTTCAGGCTGGCCTCAAACTCATGGCAGTCTTGTTTCAGCCTCCTGAGTTCTATAATTATAGGCATGTGTCACCATATCCAGCTTTTAAAAATATTTTTTTGAAACAAGGTCTCACTAAGTTGCCCAGGCTGAGCTCAGACTCAGTCCTCCTGCTTCAGCCTCTCACCTGGCTAGGATTACAGATGTGTGCCACCGTGCCCCCTAGCAGTAAGGCCACAGCTCCAGGCAGTGGAGATTTGACTGTGAGCAAAGGAAGAATCTTCAACTTTACATCTAGAGCACAGATTGGTAGTAGGGCGCAAATCTTCCGGATGTTTTTATAAATAAAACTTTATTGGGACACAGTCGCATTAAGCTACAACAACGGAGTGGAGTAATTGTGACTGAGGCCATATGGCTCCTATAGGAAAAAGGGTTTACTATTTCACGCTGTATGGGAAAAGCCTGCCAAGCTCTAATCAGGAAGCAGCAAGTAAACTCCTGACGTGCTGAAGTAGTCTGTAAAAGAAGCAGTCAAGAGAAGATGGGTACAGAGAGAGAGGGAAATAAGATTGTGCTGTGTGGAAGCTGGGGTAGACCCTGAATATGATGGGAAGCTTTATCTAAGCAAACGTCCATGGGCTCTTCTTGAGGGCCCAACACATGCAAGAAAGATGTCATGGAGGGGCCTCCAGGCAAGGCTGCCTACCTGCCCAGGTTCCACACAAGCCAGGGAGGGCCTGAGCGGGCCTGAGGCCACCGCTCAGACCGGGAGGAGAACCCAGGCTTCTGCTCCTGTCCAGAGTTGCGTCCGCCTTCTCGCGCCCCTCCTCCTCATGGTCATCTCATCCTCCCTCCCTCCCTCCTTGGCCCTCCCCCTGCTCGGTACCCTCCCTGTGGCCCCGGCTTCCCACCCCCAGGTCTGAGGGGCCCTGGTGGAATGGGGGTGGGTGGAGAACGGAGGTGGGAATGCGGGGGAGAGCTGGGGGATCCGGTGAGGGGTAGGGGGCGGTCCCTGCTTCTCTTGCCTACGATGCCAAAATCCATTCATTGAGCTCAAATAATGGCTGGAGCTGATGGGGTGACTGAATTCTCTGCCTGTGTGTCCAGGACCCTGACCCGTCCCTGCCTCCCTTCTCCTCACCTCTTTCCTGCCCGGGCACCCTGCCCACACCCGCTGGCCCTGCCTTCCCCCACCCCCTCCTCCTGCCCTGCCCCTCCCCCAGCCACCCCGGAAGCTCCCTCCATATTTGATGTCTCAGGCCACCCCATTTCACTGCTCCCCTCCCCCGGAAAACACCAGAGAGGAGGAAGCGATTCCGGCGTTCTCCGTCCCCCCAACAGTGAGGCTGTGTTGGGGGGTTCCCCCACCATCCTCCTCCCCTCCCTGACTCTCTTGTATTTCTGTCCCCAGCTCTTGTCACCGCCTGAGACCTCGCGAGACCCTCGGGTCCCCCCTGCCCCTTTCCCCCAGGTCAGCAATTGGGGACGGTGGGGAGGGGGTGTTCCCAAGATGTCAGGCTTCAGCCCCCAGACCCTCTGTCCTCCAGTCAGGACTCCCACCTCCAGACAGCGCCCCCCCCCAGAAGCCATCACAGAGGCCAGGCTGCAGAGCTCCTGCTGTACCCCTAGGGCCTTCCCGTCACCTCAGATGCCCATTTCAGCTTTGCCGGGCCGCACCTCATCCCGCCACCCGGACATTTCCCGGAAGCTCCTGGACCCGGTGCCAGGCCTGAGCCCGCCCCGCCCTCCGCCCTTGGAGTCCGCCTCCGACTCCCCAAGGGCACCGCCCTGCTTTGCCTCCGTCCAGCCCTCCCGCCTGTCCCCGCGACAGGGGCCCCCAGCCCCGCTGCCGCCGCCCAGCTGGCCGCGCAGGCCTCTCCACCGGCTGCTGCCCACTCGCATTCCACCCAGCCCCTCCCCACGGCCCTGCCGCCCGCCATCCCGCCTTGCTGCCCCCCACCTTTGGCCTCAGACGAGGGGACCACGAGGGTGGGAGGAGAGGGGCGGCGGGGGGGGGGGCGGGAGGCTCGGTGGGCGCCGCCCGCCTCCTGACCCGGAGTCTCTCCCCCGCCCCGCGTCTGCACCTTCCTCGTGGACGCTGACTGACTCTGCGATTTGTTCACTTCTCTCTCTCCATCTCCTCGGTCCGCTCCGCCCATCTCTGCCCCTTGCCTGTCTGTCTGTGTCTCCCTCCCTGTCCCTGTTCTCTGTCTGTCTGACTGTCCCCCACTGCCTCTGTTTCTGGGTGTCTCTCCCCCTCTGTCTTCATCTCTCCTCCCCGTCTTGGGTCCCTCTGCGGGACCCTCCCCGCACCCATCTCCGTGCTCCCTCCCCGTGTTTCTGCCCCTCCCCAGGTTACGAGAAATCCCGCAGCCTGAGCAGCATCGCGGGCCTGAGCGGGGTGTCCCTGCGCCTCGCCCCCCTTGCCACCCCCCCTGGCTCTCCCCGGGCCACCCGCCGCGCCCCCCCAACCCTGCCCTCCATCCTCTAGCGCTCCCCTCCCCCCTGTGGGGGGACTCGGGGGTGACCCGGAAGAAGGTCAAAGGAGCTGGGGGTGGGGTGGAGGGGAGAAAGGTGTTTTTTTTTTTTAAAAATCAAAAAGTCACTAATAATATGCAACCGAGATGATGATGCCAGCAGACACCCCCGGGCCCCTAGCTCCCCACCTGGGCCCCCAGGATGGAAAGGGAGGGGCCAGATCCCATCCCCCACCTCACTCCCCCACAAAAAGCCTTCTCAGGTCTCCATGAGCCATAGGACATCCTCTCCCATCAAGTCGTGTAAATAGGTCCAAACGACACCAGTCCATCTTGGGGTCCCTACCCCCCACACTCTGCATGCTCCCCAGAGCCCTGCTCCTAAGCCACCTCAGCGATAACCCACCAGGGGCTGCATGCCACGAGTTGGAGGGGAAAGGGCCGGAGGCTCTACGGGTAGGGCTGGTCTTCAAGCCTCAGGGGGGTCCCCTGGCTTCCCGTCCTTCCCCTCAGGGCAACCACCAGCCCCCACACACTTGTGAAGAGGAAACCAACTAGGGACGGGAAGGCGGGGTGTCAAGCAAACCCAAGCTTTGGGCTGAGGCACAGGGGTGGGCTGCCCACCGCCACTCCCCAGCCTTCGGGAGGATCCCGCTGGTCAGTGTCACCTCCAGCCCCTCTCCCCGGGAGCTGCTCGCCTCTGTGCTCACTGCATGGACTCAGACCTCCCAACCCAGAGTTCCTGGGAAGATCTGGCCCTGGCCCACAAAACCCCCGCGCCTCCCCTCCATTCCCAGGACATGAGACCTGCATCTGGAATTCCTGAGCTGGGCCCTGGCACCCCGAACCCCAACTCTCTACACACTCCGGGACTTAGCCTCTGCCCTTCCCACACCCTCCGCGCTCCTCCCCCATGGCTCCTCCCCCATGGCCTGGACCGCATCCCAGACTCCAACCTCCGGGCACCGAGCCATCTCTTCAGCTCAGTTCAGCCTTTGGGATGCTCCAGGTCTCTCCCACAACTCCAACATCTGGACACCCCCAGATCCTCAGGCCTGCTTCCTACCACCCCCAAGCCCCCCAGAGAACACCAGACTCGTCCATCCCAGATCCCCTGACGCTAGAACTTCCAAGGCAGGCTCTGCCTGTCTGGAATTCCAGGGAGTCAGACCCCGGCACCCCTTCGTTTTGCCCTATCCCTGGCCACAAGGCCCCTTTCCTGAGATGGTGCCCAAAGGTACCCTCTTCATGGTCACCAGTTTCCTGGAGTGTCGCACAGTTCTCCTTGCTGGCGGGACAAAATTGCAAGAGGTCCAAGGACAAGCACCTGTTTCCAAAAGTCCTCTTGAACGCACACACTTTGCACATCGAGCTGGTGGATCGGGTAGCGCTCCTTGGTCGGGGCACCATCGTTAAGATTACAAGTGTTTCCATTTGAGGCAGTCCCAAAATGGTCGCAGAGGCTGCGGCTGGCTGGAGGGGCACTGGAAAGTCTCGGCCTGGGAAACTGTGACAGGAACTGGTGCCCCTCACCTGGCCACCACGCTCGCGCTTGCGGGTGGAAAGCCGACCCTCACACCCCATTCAGGCTCAAGGATGCGCTACCTCCCCCGGCCCAGAGACCACGCCGGTCCCAGAGTCCTTAGCGGATCTCCCTTTTGGAGCTGGGGGCCGTGGAATCAGCGCCCTCCCTCCCTCTGCTCCCACGGCCTCAGGGACACCCTCGCGCCCACCCAAGGGTGGGGGGGCGTCACTGAGCACAATTATCGATGCAACGATTCCTATGCAAGGGGCATTTTGAGTCCCCCCAGCCTCCCCTCGGCCCCTAAGCCCTGGTGAATCGGGGTGGGGGGGAGGGTAATGGTGGGGCAGGGTAAAGGGCTAGGGGCTCCAGACACCAGGGTATGGGGTGGGGACTGATCATATTGCCAAAGGGTTCAACTTCTTTAAACAGCCCCCAGTTTCCCCTGACCCTCACAAAAAGCAGAACAGGGAGGGGAAAGGGGTGAGTCCCCCAAGGGTATTGACCTCTTCCCAAAGGCTCCTCCTGCTCGCCAATCCGCCACACGTACCCAGCTTTTTAGTTCAGCTTTAAGAAAATAACCACCATCATAAACATCTACAAAACGTGACTTACTTCCTGAACCTCCCCATCCCCCAGGTCAACAAACAGTGTGGGATTCGGGGAGGGAGAGCAAGCTGAAGGGACTGCCTCCAAGTCCTGCTCCTTTTCTCCTCGGCCGCCAGGGTGCCTGCAACTACACGCATGCGCTGCATGACGCGCGCCCCCCCCACTCGCATGTCATGCCCTTCCTGCGCTCCGGGAACGCGCGGACACGGGGCATGGGGCGGGGCGATCGGGGAGGAAGGAATGGCGGGGGGTCGAGCTCAGCGGCTCCCCCTCCCCAACAAACACACAGCAATAAGTTTCTCTCACTCGAAAGTGGGCGGGGCGGGCCTGGCCTGGGGGGGGCAAAGAGACGCTCTCAGGGATGGGGGCGGGGTCCGAAGGTGTGGGAGGGGAGGTCTACAAATCGTCCAACTCTGGTGCTAACGGCGGGTCTTCTCAGTCCACCCGCAGGGCCGGGAGGGAGGGGTCGGCAGACCCCTCTCCCCAAGCCTCCCCCACGCCCACCCAGGGTGCATGAACCGCCCAATGCAGAAGCTGCCGCATGTCACCCCCCTCCTTAAAGAAAAAGTGCCAGGCCCCCTTTCCCACCCACCCTTTCACTCCCCATCAAAATAAAAGTTTCCTTTTCATTTAAAAGCTGCCTCCTGTTTGTGGGCTGAGAAGAGGGTGGGGGGCACACGGATGGGCTGGGACATCAGGAGTAAGAGTGGTATTAAAATGGTAAGGAATCTGGCACAGTGGCGCAAGACAGTAATCCCAGCATTCTGGGAGGCTGAGGCAGTATGATGGCACGTTTATGCCTAGCCTAGCCTGGGCAACTTAGTGACTTAGCAAGATCCCAGCTCAAAGCAGAAAAGTAGGGCTCGGGTTGTGGCTCAGTTCGAAACCCTTTGGTTCAATCCCCAGTACCAGTACTGTGCTTGGGGAGTGCCAAAGTGCATATTTTGAGTCCTTGACACCCCCGCTGGGGCGAGTGCCTCTCTCAGTTCCCTCCATGACAAACACCAAACCCATCATCAGCCCGCACCGAGACCTCTAGGAGGGGAGGGTCCGGGAAATCTGGGTCCCTACAGACAGGCAGCTGGTCCTGCCCGAGGTGGCGGTAGTAGCCCTGAGTCCTTCGTGTGGGTTGGGGCGGGACACCCAACCCACTGCACCACTGACCCTGAAGCTTCCCTCCCTGGGTTTGAATCCTGGTTCAATTTCTTGCCAGCTGTGTGTCTTGGACAAGTGGCTCGGCCTCTCTGAGCCTGCTTCTGTTACCCCAAAGGGGCGGGGGAGGCGCATGATCACCCCTATCCTTCACTGAAGGCCCCGAGTGCCGGGCGCTGTTCCAGGCCTGCCTCCAAGGAACCGAGGGTAGGGACCAACGCCACCCCGTTGGCAAAACCCCGGGCACAGTCACTGCCGTTTGTTTCCGGCAAAGCCTGGAGAGTTGGCTTGACTGCAGCCACCTCCCGGCGCTCGCAGTTTAGTTTAGGGCGAGGGGCGATGCTACAAGGCCAGGTGCCCCATGTATACAATGGAGGGAACGGCTCGGGGCGGGGCGCAGGAGACCGCACTAAGCTGCAATCAGCACCAGCAGCCCCCTGCCCCTACCCCATCAGTGCCCGCACCCCTCAGGAACACACGGAGCCGCAGCCAGGTCCACTCGGGTTGGAGTTTATTTCGCCGGCGCCTGGAGGATGCGCGGGTGGGGAGCCGCCCCTGTCGCCCTTTGGGCCACCCCGCTTTCAAGCGACAGGGCTCACTCTTCGCCTCCCGTGCTAGGGCCCACAGGGCCCGGAGGTCTCAGGGAGCTCGGGGTGGGGTCGCTGGTGGTAGAAGATGCCAGAGGGCAGCGTGGTTTCCAAAGTGCAAGAAGCCGCAGGGCGGGTGCGCGGCCTGAGGCCGGGGCCTTCCTTTCCCCTCGGGGCGCCCGGACGCGCGGTCACTGCGGCTGGGCTTGCGCGGCACCCTCGGGCTCCTGCGCCGGCCCGGCCTCCGGCTCCTGCACCTCCTCCTCGTCGGAAGCCACGCCCTCCTCCAGGCGGAACACCTGGCGCACGGTGCGCGTGGTGAAGGTGAGCGGGCCGCGGCTGCGGGGAGAGATGGGCAGTGTCGGAAACGACGAGGACCTGGCCCCCATCACAGCCCTGTGCCCAAGCCCCGCACACCTAGGGACCCCAGCGCCCCGCCCTCTCCGCCCCGCAGGCCCTGCCTCCCCCACGGGGTGCGGGGACAGCCCGCCGCAGCCGCCTACCGGAGCCGGTTCCTCAGCGTAGTCACCTCGCGGTTCATGGACTCGGCCGACTCGGTGACGTCCTCCAGCTCCCGCTGCAGCCTACGGCGGCCGGCCTGGGCCCGGGAGGCCTCCTCCTCCGCCTCCTCCAGCTGCCGCTTCAGCTGCTTCACCCGGAGGTTCGCTTTCTCCAGCTGGGCAGAGAGGCGGGGGCACCGGCTGGTACCTTGGGGTGTGTCCTCCTCCCCCAAAGCCCACCCCTGCGGTCCCCTCTCTGCCCGCTCCCTGCTTTCTGGCCAGCCCCTGTCCTCCCCCTAAGGCCCGTAGGTGGGTCTCCACCCTGCGCTCCCAGCCGTGCTGAACACAGCTCAGAGGGGCCGACTGTACACCCACAGCCCAGTGCGCGTGGCCCCCACACTGCTGGGAAAGGCCCGGGTTTCTTCCTCTGAAACTGGGTGGAGCAGACCGACTTCACCAAAACCTCCCAGCCTCTGCCCTCTCTGTCCCGGGAGGGGACACACAGGGTTTCACTGCCTTTCCTAACCGTCCTGGGTTGCTTTTCTGCTCGGAGATCACCAAGCTTATTTCCATTCTGGGCCTGTGCACCTGCTGCTCCCGCCTGATTCTTTCTCACCCTTCAGGTAGCACAAATGTCACCTCCGCGGAGGTCTTTCTGAGGCACTGATCTGAGGGGCGTCCCGTTCCTATGTCTTCCTGTCTTCTCCTCTTTATTTCCCTCCAAGCCCTTGCCGACATCTGTGGCCACCTCTGCTTGTGTCTCCTTCCCTGGGCTGACACGGAGCTTGGAGAAGGCCCAGACCTCTGACTCATTCTCGTCCAAGCGCTAAGGCCTGGCACAGGGCTTGGCACCTAGCAGGCGCTCCATCGTTTGTGGAATGAATAGCAAATAAAGCTCACCTGAGCTTTTAAGGGCACATGGACTTGGTCCAGACAGGTGGATCTGGGATTTGATCCAGGCTGTATCGCTCACAAGCTCTGTGACTTTGGTGAAAATTATATCTTCTCCTAAAATTTCAGTTTTTTTACCCTGTGACATGGGCTAGTGATATGCTAGTATCCATTTAAAAAAAAAAACTTGTGACACAGTAACTGCTCAATAACTAAAGTATAGAAGGGCATGGTGATGCACAGCTGTAATTCCAGCACTCTGGGAGGCTAAGGCAGGAGGATTGCAAGTTTGAGCGCAGCTTGGGCAACTTAGTAATTTACCAAGAACTTTTCTCAAAGTAAAAATGAAAGAGGTCTGGGAATGAAGCTCAGTGTGCAGGCCCTGGGTTCCACCCCCAGAACTTAAATAATTACAGACTCTGGGGTCAAAGTATGAATACTGGCCCCACCTCTTTTGAGCTTCATAATTTTGAGCAAGTCACTTTACATTTCTGTGCCTCAGATTCTTCACCTAAATAAGAGGGGAAATAACAGTACCTACCTCAAGTGTCTCTGCTAAGATTTAAATGTGCTACCTGTCATGTCTGTAGCTCAGGGCCTGGCACGCTCAAAGCATTCTCCATCATTTTCATGCTGGGCTTGCTTCTGAGGAAATCCAACTCTGCCCCAACCCAGCCGCCTCCCTCCCTCCCTGTGAGGGCCTCTCATAGAGCTCAGCATGTATAGATGGCAGAGCCACTGCCTCTTCCTCTCTGCCCTGGCCCAGCCCTGCACCGGCACTGGCAGCTCCCTGCCCTCCAGAAACACCATGTGCTACCTCCCACTGCCCGCTGGCCCCTACCTCCCACTGCTACCTCCCACTGCCCGCTGGCCCCTAAAGCCGCTACCTCGTGCTCACCTGGTCTCGGAGCTGGTCAGCCACCCTCCGCTCCTCCTCCACCTGCAGGACCACCTCCTTCAGCCGCTTCTCAGCCCTGCGCACCAGCTTGCCGGAGAGGATGCGCTCCCTGCAAGGAGCGGCAGGAGCTCAAGAGGCTCGCCTGGGGCTGTCTCTGTGGGCTCGTCTGATGGCTGTTGTCCCTTCTTGGACAGCCTCTTCTTTCCACCCCCAACTGGCTCCCACAGCCTGCTCAGGGCCAGCCGGGGCAACGAGGTCCTTGGCTTCCACTATGACATTTGGCATCCTAAAGATGACTGCGGGGGTACTGGGCTCTGTACCAAGTACAGATCTGGCCTTCTTCCTGCTTTCCTGGCTCACAGCCCCCACCACCCCGGGAATCTCTGAAGCCATGGTCTTCTGCATCATGACCAGATGGCTGGGTGTCCTGGCTGGCTTCAGGAGAGGGGCAGGGTGCCACGGGGGCCTACCATGTGATCAGAGGCTTGAGACAGTCAATGCCCCCTCCCGGGGAGGGGAGAGGAACTGAAAGGCGAGCTGATCACCAGTGGCCAGTGACAACCAGTCACACCTAGTCATAAAGCCTCTGAATTCTAGAAGCACTGCAGAAATGGCTGAGCCCAAGACTGAGGTTGTGAGTCACACAGGTGAGAGTGAGCTGGACCCACTGAGCATCTGAAGTGGGGGGCTTTCAGCAGGACTGAGCCCTCAAGCTGTGGGGTCTCTGCTGACAGGTTACAGTCAGAACTGAATCATAGGACACAGGGTTGATGTCTTTGGAGAACTGGGCATTGTGGCACACTCCTCTAATTCCAGCTACTCAGGAGACTGAGACGGGTCAGAAGTTCAAAGTCAGCCTGGGCAATGTAGCAAAATCATTTCTGAACACCAGAGAACTAAACCAGGTGGTGCACACCTATAATTCCAGCACTCAGGAGGCTGAGGCAGGAGGATCACGAGTTAGAACACTGTCTGTATTAGTAGAGTGACATGTATTAGGCTTAATAATAAATATTTTTATTTTTAGTAGCACAGTAGCTCTTAACTAGGAATGTTACAGGAATATTTTGGTTATTCCAACAACCAGAGATAGAGACACCTTTAGCCCTACATTGCTGCTACTTCTTGGATCTGAATGTGGATATGTGTGGATGTGGCACTTGGGGCAAGTGCAGCCACTTTGTGACCACAAGGGAAAAACCAAGGGAAGTACACAGATGCTACCCACCTTTTGGCTTCCTGGCTCCAACTCTTATGAGAAAAACCATTTTTGTGATGGATACATGGAAAACATGGTGCCAGTTCCTACCCCCTACTGTATCTATACTTTTTCAGTGTAACTGCAACTGCTCCCATCAAGGGGCAAAGGCTTTTTCCCCATCCCCCTAAATTTGAGGGAGCTGCAAGAATTGCTATGGCAGAAGCAACACAGTAACAAGAGTTCAAGTCTAAGCCTCGAAAGGCCTTTGGCCCTTTCCTTCCCTCTTTGGACATTGGCTCTGCCTTGTGTCTCATCCTGAGTTAGGACCAGGGCAATCTGCTTGTCTCTGGAAAGGCCTTACACTTACTTAGGTCCAGTCAAGATCAGCAAATTCATCTAGCTGGTCCTCAGCTGAGGAAAGATGGAGGCCCACCCAGCCCAGCTCAAGAGCACTCACCCACACTCAAGAGGAAAAATAAATATTTGTTGTTTAAAGTCACTGAGTTATGGGTGGTTTGTCACACAGCTGTAGCTGACTGCTACATTACTATGTAAATTGTACTCAGTGAGCTCGCAATCACAGGCAGCCACAAGCAACCTCCTCCACCAACCTGCTCTCTTGCTCCAGCTGCTCCTCCGCCTGGGCTAGCTTAGACTCAAGGGTGGCAATCGTCATCTTTTGTCGGGCCCGAGCCCCAGCATCCTCCTCACCCAGGTGTCCCCGGAGCTCCTGGATCTGTCGCTCCAGCTGCTGCCGCCCACTCTCAGCCTTGGCTGAGAAACTGCGCTCTGCAGATAGCTCTGTGGTCAGGGTCTCCACCTGCAGTGGATGGGGGAGGACAGGTCATGACAGTGACTCAGGAGGAAGGGGACAGTCAATCCAGGCACCTCCCAGGATTAAGTGAGCTGATGAAGTAGAGCCCAGAGCCTACCACATGCTAATCACCAGCAAATGCTAAGCTGTATTTTCAGTCCATAGGGTATTACCCGACATCACTGCTAGCCCTGGGTTTTAATGTATTGGATCATTTTCTGCTATTTTAATAACTCCACAAGACTATCACAGACTTGTTGAAATGCTATAAATTCTACTGCTGTGAGTCAGTTCCCAGGGTTATCACACTTGTGTTTGCCAAAGGGTCACCTGAGAAGCTTGTGAGAAAAATGAAGGTCCCAGGGTCCTCCCCTTCCCAGATTCTGACTCAGCAGCCAGAAGCAGGGCTCAAGCATCCCTGCAGGTTGCATGGGAGCCTCGCTGGGTCATTCTGAGCACCCCAGCCCAGCACACAGCAGCAGCTTCATGCAGATGTGTAAACACCAGCATTCAGACCGCAGCTCCCATGGGTCACTCAGCTCGAGTTCTGAGCAAGGGCCTGTGCTGGGGACCCAGAAGTGAATCAGTCTGACTCACTCCAATCTTACTTCACCCTCACTGGTACACAAGGATAGAGTGGAGAACATATTCTCCTGCATTTTTCTCAACTTTCTACTGCAAAATAAAACAGTGATGTGGTAATGCAGGCAGCCAAACCCAAAACAGATGGCTCCAGGAGTTCCTAAAAGGAAGACTGTTGTGAATGGCAGCCCAGTCAGGAGACAAAACCTTCCCATTCCATGGAAATATACTGGAGTATGAAGATGGAGCCACCCTAATAATAGTCCCTTCCTGCTCCTCAAAATAGCATGTTATCCTCACTTTTAGGGCAATCACCTGAATCTCTTTATAAAGTTATTTTTAAAATTATTATTATTAGTAGTAGTAGTAGTATTGATAGGGTCTCACTGTGTAGCCCAGGCTGGTCTCAAACTCGAGAGGATCCTCCCGCATCAGCCTCCCGAGTGCTGAGATTATAGTCATGTGCCATGGGGTTCAGTTAAGTAGTCTGGATCTCAAATATCCCATAGAGACCCATGTATGTTAAAGGCTTGGGCCGCAACCTGGCACTGTGGGGCAGTGGCTCCTCCTTCCCTGTTTCCTGGCCACCTGAGGTGGGCAGCTCTTCCTCCACCAGGCCCCTCTGTCCTCCCATTCCTGCCTTGGAGCCGGCTGACTATGGACTGAAACGGTGAGCCAACATAAACCCCGCCTTGCTCCCGGTTGCGGGTGAGGGATGGTGGCTTGCACGGTCGCACCTGCAGGAGCAGCTTTCGGTAGCGGTCGTTGAGCAGCTCCGCGTTGCTCTGTTCCTCCTCCAGCTCCTCCTCCAGCTGCCCCAGGCGGCCCTCCAGCTGCCGCTTCTCCTCCAGCAGGGCCGCCCTGCAGAGGACGCGGGGGTGAGGGCGGCACGGCAGGGGACACCCGGCCCTCGCCCTCGTCGCCCAGCCACTTACTTGCTGAGGCTGCCGTTGGCCATCTCGTCGGCCATCTCATCACGGTCCTGCTGTGCCTGGCGCCGCGCGCGGTCCGCGGCTGCCAGTTCCTGTGACACAGGGCAGGAGATCCCCAGTGAGGCACGCGGGGTGGACTCAGGGCTCACCCTCGGGTCCCTCCCGTGCCCAGTCCCAGGCCTTCCCTTCTCACCGTCTTCCCCAGGCGACTGAGAAGCGAGTGCCACAGCCCCAGTCCTGCCTCCCTAATCCCGCACAGCCCCACCCTGACCTCCCACTGAGCCGTGTCACTGCCCAAGCTTGGATCCCATGGTCACCGGCCCACTGCCTGGTCCCTCCTTTGTGTCCCATTACCCGGTTCGGCTCTCCAGTCTGCCCTACTCCACTTCTACCGCTTCCATAGAGCCGACCCTGCCCTCCCATGCTCAGGAAACTCCCAGGGCTCCCCAGAGCCCCCACAGGACCCCAGCCTTTCAGGAAGAGGAGGAGGCTGGTTAGCCCCGCCCACTCCAGCATCAGTCCGAGCCAATCTTGCCCCGCCCACCCAGCTCACATTAGCCCCTCCCCCACATTCAAAGCCCCGCCCACCTTCACCCATGGAAACCCTCCCGCCTCTCAATCTCACCTCCTGCAGCCGCAGCACCTCGGCTTCCAGCCCTTTGAGGCGCTTTTCACTCTCCCGGTTCTGGACAAAGATCTCTTCCCGGGAAGTGCGTGACTCCTCCACCTCCCGCCACAGCTCCTTCATCTGGACCTGGGCAGAACAGAGTGGGTGGCCGGCTCAGCCCAGGAGGGCCTCTCTGGGAACCCCCAGACCTGGCACCTGCCAAGCCCTGGAGACCTGGGCTTCTGCGCAAGCGCCGCTGGCCTGGGTCTTGGTTGTCTCCTCGGAAAACACATTTTAAAGTAACTTAACCAGAGCGTAATGTGATATTTGGACCCTGCGGTGATAATGGTGGCCAGGTCCTGTTACACATGCAGAAACACTGTCCATCCTCACATAATGTACAGATGGGAAACTGAGGCACTGAGTGGTCCAGGTGCCAGGGTGGCAAGCAGCAGAGCCAGGATGTGAACCCAGGCTACCCAGCCTGGGTTTCCACAATAACCCTGTGGCTACCGGCCTTTCTGGGTGTGTCCACATGCCAGTGTAAGGGGCTTCTTCCTCGTGCTTATGAAAAAACTACACACCCAAATGTCTGCAGTCTTCATAAATGTTCTGCACCCTACTATGGGCATCTCAGCTGTGGATGACGACAGCAAGCCGATTATCAGTACAGTAACTAAGGTTATTTGCTTCATGTAGTGCTTTGTTATTTGTTTTTGGGACAGAATCTCACTGTGTAGTTCAGACTGGCCTTAAACTCACGGCAATCTTCTTGCCTCAGCCTTTTGAGTGCTGGGATAACAGGTGTGCCACCACGCCCACTTATGGAGCTTCTGAGGAGTGGGTTTTCCTCATAGGGATGACATGATGGGCAAGTTTTACTTTTGGGGAGGGACCCTTCTGTATCAGCACTGCTCCACAGAAACAGGACATGAGGCACATACGTGTTTTCAAACCTTTTAGTATCCATGTGAAGTAAAAAAGAACAGATGAACTTACTTTTAACCTCTATATTTTATTTAGCTGAATATATTTAAAATATTATTTACTTATTTTTTTCTTTTTTGCAGTCCTGGGGATTGAATTTAAGTTGCTCAAACTGGGTTTAAAATTGATATCCTCCTGCCTCAGCCTCCTCAGTGCTGGGATTGCAGGTATGCACCTCCTGGTATGACTTTCATAATGAAAAAAAAAAAAACTAGCCCATAAGCTTTTTCCATATCTAGAATAAAATGATGAAACTGGACTTGAAATTATCATTTCTAGTAAAGGAAATGCAAGCTCTCAGAAGAACTGCGGCGAAGGCGGGTCCCGCCCGCCCGGAGCCCCCCCCCTCACCTGCATCTTGCGCAGCTGCTTCACCGCCTCCTCCTTGCCCTGCCCAGCAGCCGCCGTCTGTGCCTTCAGTTCCTCCAGCTCTGCCTCCAGCTTCTTGCGGGCGGCCACGGCCAGGGTGCGCTGTTTCCGCTCCTCGTCACGCTCCACCTCGGCATCCCGCAGCTTCGGGCAGAGCAGGGGCCTGGCAGGGTTAGGGGCTGACTTTCCTACCCCTCACGCGTCCCTGTGCCGAGGTCCTGGCTCTTCCTTCTCACCCGAGCCTCCTGCTGGGCCTGTCTCCTCCCTCCAGCCCATTCCCACACAGTTCCAGGAGGGTCTCTGTACATCCGGGACTGACCCTGCTCACAGCCTTCCATGGCTCCCTAGTGTCCCCAGGGCTAGATCAAAGGGGTAGTGCAGACCCTGGGGCCTTGGATCACCAGGATAATCCCTGCCACCCCTCAACACTGAGAGCTGCACACCCTACACTGAGAGCTGCTCACACCACCTCAGTGGGATCTTTCTGGCACTCAGAGTTGCCCAGGCTGGGCTCAAACTTGACATCCTCCTGCCTCAGCCTTCTGGAATATACCCAAGGTTCACTACATACAGTACATGCGTTCTGTGATTCCCTAGTAACCAGCACTGTCCCTCGCAGACCCTGTCCCTGTACATTACTGAGGATGGCAGCCAGAAGGGAGGAGCTGGGTGAATGGAGGAGTAGCTGGACTCCAGCTGGGCTGGCTAAGTGCGGGTGGTGGAGAGGCTGTGCGTGAGTGGACATGTGGGTAGGGGATTTGGTGAGTGTGGGGCGACTGGACCATCCACTGGCCAGCGGGAGGGATTCTGCTGGGCTCGCTCGCCCGGCAGGAGGTGTCAGGCCCCCCCCATCCACACCTGGGTGCCCCGGGCCGACAGGACCTTGTTCTGCGTCCTCCTACCGCGTACCTGCTTGGCCAACTGCCTCCGCCTCTCCTCGCCTGCCTCGTCGTGGCCCTGCAGGTCGCGCTCATGCTGTGCCTTCAGAGCCTGCACCGTCACCTCCAGGCGCAGCTTGGCATCCTCCGCCGCAGTCAGCTCATCCTCCAGTTCTGTCACCTGTGCTCGAAGGTCGTTGGCTGCCTGATCTGCCACCCTGCGGGCTCGTTCCAGCTCGTGCACCTGGAGGGAATCAGGTGTAAGCAGGAGTCCCTGGGCCACCAAGGGAGGGGACAGGGATCCCAGGAGCGGCAGCGCAGGGCAGGCTCTGATGGGGGCAGGGCGGAGTTCCTCTTTCCTCCATGTCTCATTCGAATTCATCCTAAAACTTTTTATGAACAGCATGTGCACAATACCTTTTAAAGCGACAGCATGGCCCATGTGGAAAATTCCACACATGACTTTAATTGATGGGTTATAATTAAAATACAAGGGCACTAGAAATACTGCATGCTTTCACCTTAAGCTATCTGCATAAGGTGCATATGAAACATTAATGAAATTTTTTTGGTCTTTTTTTCAGACAGGGTCTTGCTGTGCAGTTCAGGCTGGCCTTGAGCTCACTTTGTAGCCAGGCTGGTCTCAAACTCACAGCAATCCTCCTGCCTCAGCCTGCCGAGTGCTGGAATTACAGGTGTGCACCACCACTCCAGGCAACATTAATGAATTTTGTATTTAGATCTCAGTCCAACACCAAGATATATCATTAGGTATAAGCAAATTTCCAAAGTCCAAAACAATCTGAGATCTGAAACAATGTGGACCCGAGCATTTCAGGTAGGGTAAAGCTCTTGCGTCCGCTTTTGGTGTTACATCAGCTGACTCTCGCTCATGGTGGATCATTTCCTAGGGTTTTGCAATCCGGGGTTGTGAGCTCACTTCCCTGGAGCTTCATCTTGGGACTCCCGTGTGAAAATGGGTTGAAGTCTTGTAGCTCCAGCGTCGGTTTTTGTCAGACTGACTCCTCTGAGATTCACCAGCTCCACCTCTATTCTATTTCTCAATTTAGGGGTTCCTAGATCTTTCAAGGTCTAAATTAAAATCTCAAGGGCTCAGTAAATTCTCAGGGACCCCTAGGAACCTCTCCGTAGTTGTCACCTCCTGGGGAAGTTGCCACTGAGCTTCACGGTCTCTCCGTGACCTGTGCACCTGGCACTGAGCCCCTCTCCAAAGAAGCCCTTGGCAACTATCATTCAATGTCTGCGTTCGTGTCTTTGGTGCTGGACCATGAGTTGGGGGTTACACCTAATGATCAGCGTAGCTCAGGTGGCCCTCGTGAAGAGGCTACACAGCAGCAGTGACCATTTTCAGGACTGAAGGAGGCTCACCTGGAAGTTAGTCTTGTTCACTTGGAGGGATCACACCTCTTCCTCTCCCCTACAAAGGCTCTGGAAGCACTACAGATACTTGTGTGGTTTTCCCAAAGCGCAGACCTCAGACATCAGGGTTGCATGTCAGGGGAGTGCGTTCCTCTCCAAGCCTGGCTAAAAGCCTAATTGGATCAGCTCAAGCATGTGGAGAGATAAAGTCGGGTCCTCCCTGCCCTGTGAGCACACTGTAGGGACTGAAGGAACAGCCTGCTAGGAGCTGTCTGCCTGGACTCATCACTCATCAGTGAGGTGTCCTGTGTCCTGGGACCTGTCCTCTCCACAAACATATTGGGAGGATGAATGAGGGGAGGAGATGATGGGCAGGCTCAGAAGGCTGGGGCAGGGGCTGTGGGAGGGGCCTGGGACTCCCTACAGGCAGTGGAAGGAGGCAACTTCAGACAATAGACTTTCTTTGTTTTGAGATAGTGTAGCAGTGTAGCCCAGGCTGGTCTTGAACTCACAGTGACCCTCCTACCTCAGCCTCCTGAATGCTGGGATTACAGGCAAGCACCACCTTGCCTGGCTAGACAATAGAATTATGCTACCCAGATTATTCACAGAATATGTTTTGGACGATTCTGAATGAGACACATGTGTTCAGTAATGTTGAATAAAGGAAGAAATGAATAAATGGATCAAAGACTTGGTACTAGACTCGTTGCCACCTCCTCCTTCCCTTCTGTGAGGGAAGACAGAAGCCTGGAGGGGTGGGCAGGCAGGCCATGTTTTGTATGTATGTGTGCACATGTGTGCAGGCATGTCCACGTAGCTGCATGCATGTCTAGGGTGGTTCCCAGGATGTGTGCTGTGACAAATTCTCTCCATGTTCTAGCTTCCTCTGGGTGTTCACACGTATGTGTGCTGAGGGATTTTCTTCACGCTCTGTGCACATATGTGAACATGTGTTTGTTGGAGAGTCTCCTCACGCTCCATGTGCGTGGCTGTGGGTATGCATGCCCTGCGACTGGCTCTCACATGCTGTGTGTGACCCTGCGTGTCTGGCAGAGGGTTCTCCTTGCAGTGGACATGTGCACAAAGGCCTGTGTCTGGTGAGCAGTGTTCCTCTTGCACTGTGTTTGTGTGTGAACATGTGACTTGGATGGCTGGATCTTTTCACATTCACGTGTAGAGTGTGTGTGTATGTGTGTGTGTGTCTCTACATCAAGGTGCCCACACGGTGTCCCAGGGGTTTGATCCCTGCTCACGCTCTTGCCGACGTCGTCCTTGCTGCTCAGGAGCGCCTCCAGCTCAGCCCGAAGTGCCCGGTTCTGGCGCTCCAGCTCCTCCCGGGCCTCTTGCTCCTCTTCCAGGGCGCGTGTCAGTGACAGGGCCCGAGCCTCACGCTCCCGGCCCTCAGCTTCCACCCGCTCACGTTCCTCTACTGCCCGGAGCACAGCTGCCTTCTCCTCAGCCAGAAGCTTTTATGAAGGAAGATAGAGTAGGGGAGACAGATTAGCTGAAAGGAGCACATTATGGGCTAGGGAAGAAGGAGCCTGCAGGGGAAGAGATGGACACAGAGACTGAGGCACCTGAGGGATTAAAGTTGCAACCACCTCCCACACCAGCTCAACTCTACATGCCCCGAAGTGTTTCTTCCTTCTGGGACAGTGGTAGGAAATATATATATGTATATTTTTAAAATATACTTCAACATTTACTGTCTTCTTTTTGTGGGGGAGGGTATGAGGAATTGAACTCAGGACCTCAAGCTTGCCAGGCAGGCTGAGCGATATCCTTGGTCCCTACTGTCTTCTTTAAAGCACACAATAACTAGCAAGCAGTTAAACTTATAAGACATGCAAAGAAGGAAGACAACAGGATGTAGAGTCAAGAGAAAAAGCAGTCCATAAAAACAGACCCATAGATGACCTCTATATTTGAATGATCTTCAAGGACTTCAACTATGATGAGCAAATGTCACAACAGGATGGATATAATGGGAGAAGAAGTTATTATTCAGGAGGATTTGAAACTGTAAAATAGAATCATATCAAAATGCCTGATAGACATGGTATCTGAACATGATATCTGAAATAAACTGCTGGGTGAAGATAAGGGCAGATTGGACAAAGAAGAATCAGCAGACTTAATACATCAAGTGAAATTATCCAAATAGAGCAAAGAGAGAAAAAAAGATTACAGTCCAGTGTGGTGGTGCATGCCTGTAATCCCAGAACTTGGGAGGCTGAGGCAGGAGGATCACCGTGAGTTCAAGGATGGCTTGAACTGCATAGCAAGACTCTGTCAAAAACAAAACAAACCAAAAACTAGGGGGAAAAGATGGTGTAAATTTAACAGTTTTAATAACCTTCAAGAGGACATGAAGCAATCAAACCTACATATATTTGGAGTTTCAGAAGAGAGACAAAGGAAGAATAAAGAAAGACATATCTGCCCTTATTCAGAGAAAACTTGAAAAAATCTAATTAAATCTACCTAAAAATCTATTTGCACTAATAAGTGAATTTAGCTAAACTGTAGGATATAAGATAAATGTACAAGTGTCAATTGTATCTTTACATACTAGCAATCACAAACTAAAATAAGGATGATAGCATTGAAGATAGCATCAGAATTATGAAATGTAGACTAAATCCGACAAAGGATGTGAAAGATACACACTGAAAGTTACAAAACATTTCTGAGACAAAGAAGATCTAAGCTGCGTATGGTGGGACACACTTGTAATCCCAATGCTCTGGGAAGCTGAGGCAGGAGAACTGCAAGTTTGAGCCCAGGCTGGGCAACTTTGTGAGACATAGCCTCAAAAAATAAAAATAAATTTTTAAAAAGGGTTGAGGATGTAACCCAGGGAAAGGCCCTGGATTTAACTCCTAGTACTGCTGAAACAAATTAATTTGAGGTCATGAAAGCACCACATATAAAAATTAAGATGGATCATAGGGCTAAGTATAAACCCAAATGTGGAAAACATCTGGAAAGAAGCAGAAGAGCAAACCTTTGTGGCCTTGATGTAGGCAATGATCTCATATATACAAAACCAAAAGATAAACTATGGATAAATTGGGCCTCATTAAAATTAAAAACTTCAGCTGTCTGAAAAATCTTACCAAGAGAGTGAAAAAGCAAGACATAGACTGGCCAAGTATGTTGGGAAAATATGTGTCTGATAAAGAACTTTTATTTGTAACATATAGGAAACTCTCCGAATTCAATAATAAGAAAGTAACAAACTGATTTGAAAATAAATGTTGAAAGATTTGAAGAGACACTTCACCTAAAAAGATATGCAGAGCTGGGCCTGGTGGCACATGCCTGTAATGCCAGCACTTGAGAGGCTGAAGGAGAAGGATCACCAGCTTGAGGCCAGCCTGGGCTACACAGTGAGCTCAAGTCCAGCCTAAACTGTATAGGGAAACCCTATCTCAAAAAGACAAAAAAAAAAAAACTACAAACACACACATATGTGTATTTGGATGGCAAATAAGTGCAGACAAATATGCTCACCATCACTGGTCCTTAGGGAAATGTGAATTCATCACAGCCCCAAATAAGATGCCGTTCATCAATAAGTTAACAGAGCCAGGCATGGTGGTGTACACCTGTAATCCCAGCACTCAGGAGGCTGAGACAGGAGGATTGTTGCAAGTTTGAGACCAGCCTGGGCAACAAAGTGAGCTCAAAGCCAGCCTGAACTGCATAGCAAGACTCTGTCTCCAAAAAAAAAAAAAGTTAATAGATATACATAAAGTGTGGTTTGCTTCAGCAGGAATCCTACTCAGCATAGAAAAGGAATGGATTACTGATACATGCAAAATTATCAATAAATCTCAAATTATCCTGAGTCAGAGATGTTGATCAAAAAGGAGATTTGCATGAAAATCTATATAAAATTATAAAATATATAAAAATATTGATATATTATTTATATATTATAAACATATTATTGTATATTATATAATATTATGATATATATAAAATTCTAGAGGGTGAAAAAAATTAGTGGGGCTTTGATCATTTGTGGGTATTAAGCAATGAATATTACATAAAATATATGTATTTGGAGCCCAAAAAGAAGGAGAAAGAGAAAGCGTGGGACCAAAAAATACTGGAAGAAATAAGGGCTGAGAATTCCCACCTTTGATAAAACAACTCCCACCACAACCTGTCAACCTATAACTGCAGGAAGCACAACAAAGCCAAAAGAGGATAAATGCAAAACCCCACACTGTGCACACCCCAGCAAAAGAGCTCGTAACCAGAGATGTGAAGAGATGGAAGTTTCACGGTTCTGAGGAGGGAGCCAGGGTCTTCACAACAAGTTACATCCCCAGCCCCTGTTATCAGGTTGTTGTTGTTGTTGTTGTTGTTGTTGTTGTTTTGTCTTCTTAAGACAGGGTCTCATTACGCAGTTCAGGCTGGCCTTGCACTCACTTTGTAGCCCAGGCTGGTCTCAAACTTGCAATGATCCTCCTGCCTCAGCGTCCCGAGTACTGGGATTACAGGCCTGTGCCACTACGCCTGGCAGCCCTTTTTTATCTTTTTTTTTTTTGTGTGTGTGTGTGTGTGTGCTGGGAATCAAGGTAGGATCTTGGCTTGCCGGGTAGGTGCTGTGCTGCGGAGCTATATCCCTAACCCCCTTTTATCTTGAGGTAGTATTTCATTAAACCACTGCATTGCCCAGGCTGGGCTCAAATTTGTTTTGCCGTTACAGGTGCACCCCAGCAAGCCTGGCAAGAGATGATTTTTGAACTAGCTAGGAAAACATAACATGTTCCCTATAGGCAAACCGTGGTGTGAATGATTGCTAACTTTTCAACAGAAACAATGGCAGCCAGAAGTAAGGGAACATCTTCAAAGTGCTGAAAATAAAACAGTCCACCTAGAATTCTGTCTCCAGTGGAAGTGCCTGTCAGTTATGCAGATGAAATAGTGACACATGCTCCCTGCACTTTTTAGGTGAATAAAACACAGCACAGAGGGGTTGGGCAATTTGTCCACATCACACAGCCAGAAAGGGAGTGTACTGGGATCTAACCTCAGGATTACCTAGCTCACCTCTCCTCTGTGATTTTCTTCCACCCTCAGGTGGCCAAATGTCTGATACGATTCCCATTTTCTCGGTAGGTTCCAGAAGAGTTTCTATATTAAATGCCCCCTAAAGGCACATCTGCTAGAAAGGCTTGGCCCCCAGTCCTCAGCACCGCCAGGCTGTGAAACTGTGAAACTTCTATGCCTCAACTGAGAGAAGTGTTACATAGCACTCTGGGAAGCTGAGGCAGGAGGATCACAAGCTCAGCCCAAGGACAGCCTGTCTCAGAACAAAAAAAGAGCTGGCATGTAGCTCAGAGGGAAGGCCCCAGATTCAGTCCCCAATACCACAAAGTTGTTATTTCCAATTTCTACGTGGATAAACTGAAGCTGAGACTGGAAGAGCGACTTGCTAGAGGTACCCAGTGAGCCAACAGGCCAAACATGTCCTATTTTATGGAGGCAACCACAAATTTGTTGTGCTGTGAGATCACACACTGCCAGGCCCTCCGGTCACAGGGAAGCACAGGCTGGCCTGACTTTCCTTCTGGGTAAACTGAGGGACCCACCTGGTCAAACTTGCGCTGCTTCTTCTCCAGTGTGCTCACGAGCTGCCGTTGCTGCTCCAGGTCCACAGTGACGTCGTCCAGCTCTTGCTGCAGGCGGCGGCGGCCCCGTTCCAGCCGCTCCACAGCCTCCGTCTTCTCCCCCAGGCGCTGGGCCAGGGCCTCTGCCTCCCTCGCAGCTCGGCGCCGGGCCTCCTCCCCTGCCTCCAGCGCCCCAGCCTCCTCCTCCTGGCGCCGCCGCCACTCTGACAGCTGGAGAGAGGACAGAGCCAGGGGTGAGTGACCTCAGGCATCTGCTCCTAATGCAATCTCCCACATGGGGAAACTGAGGCCTGCGGGGAAAACGTCACTCCTCGTAGCTCTTCTGCCTCTGAGTGGAGTCCAGCTTGTGCGTACTATGAGCCCAGTTCTTTCAGGGAATTAAACTGACTCCTGCTGGGGTCCAGATCTGAATCAAACCTGAGCTTTTCCAGGGATGGGGGGCAGTTTGAATGAGACAGAGCCCATTAGTCATTAGACTACCACAGAGGCTAAGGCAGAAGAATTCTAGGAGCCATGGGAGGCAACAGGAGGGCTTCAGAATGTTTTGAATATTCAGGAGGGACTTCCGGTGGGAGGGGCCTTTTGAGCTGGGTCTTGAAGTATGCACAGGAGTTTGCAAGGACCAGCCAACTCAGGTGCTGAAGCAGGCAGGCAGAGACATGGGCTTTATCCAGGAGCACTGGGGCGCCACAGACCACTGGGCGGGGGATAGGGCAAGCTATCCCAGCTGGGCAGTGTGGGAATGAGTGGGCTGAGCCGTCCATGTTTGTTGACCCGTTCAGGTATGGGCATGCACCTGGGCCTGGGCCGCCTGCAGCTCGCGGCCCGCACGCTCCCTGGCCGCTGCTTCCTCTTCCATCTGCTCACGCAAACCCGCTGCCTCGGTCTCCAGTGCGCGTACCCGCGAACCCAAGGCCAGCTTCGCCCGGGTCTCCTCCTGGAGCAGCTCCTGCGGGTGGATGAGTAAGGTTAGGCCTCTGGGCGGGGGAACACGTGCGGGGGTACATGGGGGGCAGGTTTTACCTGGGCGTCATGCAGCTGCCCCTCAGTGCTGCTCAGCTCCTTGCCCAGCCGGATGGCTCTGGACTCAGCCTCGCTCAGCGCCCCAGACACGGTCTCCAGTTCAGCCTGGGGAGAGGGGCGCGTGAAGCCCTCCAGGGCACCTCCGCCTGTGCATACTGCCTCACATCCACCCACAGATGTGGCAGGTGAAAGGGGCAGGGTGCGGTGGCACAAGCTGAACATTCCTGCGAGCTCGAAAGCTGAGGCAGGGGGATCTCACATTCAGGCCCAGTCTAGCCAATTGAGGAATTTTAGTGAGACCCTGTCTGAAAATAAAACATAAACTAGGGCTGGGGATGTGACAGCGGGAAGGTCCTGGGTCTGAGGCTCAGTGGGGGGAGGGGCTTCTCTTTGTGTGGTCACAGCACGAACGATGCAGACCTAGCGGTTCCACGCGTTTGTGCTGCCCTCTGTAGTCCACCCAGAAATTACTCCAAGGCCGGGGTGCCCAGGTCAGTGCCTCAGCTGGGGTGGTTGATGTCCCCCAGGCAGAAGCCGAGAGAGCTTGGCCTTTCAGCCAGGCACCCGCACGGCCCCGCTCACCTGTGCTCGCTGTAGCTTCTCCGTAGCTTCCACACGCGCCCGTTCCCCATCGCCGGCCCGACCCTGCACCTCTTGCAGCTGCGACTCCAGACGCCGCCGCTTTTGCTCGCCCTCCTGGCGCGAGGTCTGCAGGCTGCTTAGCTCAGTCCGCAGCTCGGACACCTCGGCCTCCAGCGTTAGCCTTGTCTTCTCCCATGCGCCTTTGCCCTGGGGGACGGTGCAGGCGAGCGAGGGTGAGAAGCTGACACTGTGCGTGCCCCAGGGCCTTTGCCTGGGCTGGAGCGCACCTACCCTGGGCCACACACTCATCCTCCCCTCCCTCGGTTTCCACCCTGTGCTGCCACTCCGGGGGGCCGACCTCTCCTGCTCAGCCCAAGATCTCAGGGCTCCTGCTACCCTAGGACAGTGCTGTGCTCCCTGCCCGGTCCCAACCCACCCTTCGGGCCTGCTCCAGCTGCTCCATCAGCTCCCCCAGCGCCTGGCCGTGCCGCTGCCTCAGCTCCTGCACGGCCACCTCGTGAAGCCGGGTCTCCTCCTCCAGAGCCTTCTTCAGCTCCGTCACCTCCTGTTCCCTCTTGGTCCTTTCATTGGGAGAGGATGACGGGAACAGAATTTCAGAAGAGAGCAGAGACGTGGGGAGCTGGTTGTGGCTCCTTTTTTTGTTTGCTCCAAAGATGGGGACTTCATTATACTTTCTTAAGGGACCTGGGGAGTGGTATTACAGGGGACTGTGGCTTTAAAGTTGAACTCCTACTCATCCTTCCAAACCTTATAGGAAAGGCCCCTCCTCAAGGAAATCTTCCAGACCCTTCTCTCACAGCCTCCTCCTCCTGGCGCCACCGCCATGAGGAGGCGCCAAACCATGAAGGTTTAGGAGCCTTCATTTATTACCCAAAATGCCCTATGTTATTCCATTCCACTAAAGCACCGGTTGCTCTGCGTAGGACCTGTCCTTGCCACAGTCTGTCTTCTCCAAGGCTCTCAGCGGTGATGCCTGAGTCTCATTCATCTCTGTCCTCTGGGCTGGGCCCCAGGCTGGTGCCCAAGGAACAACTTTTTAATGACTAAACTTTCAAGTGGAGGCCACTCCGGCTCCGCCCTCTTCCCTTGCTCCACCCCTCCCTGGCTCCGCCCTCTTCCTCTGCTCCACTCTGTCCTGCCCCGCCCCTCCCCGGTTCCACCCGCCGCTCCAGAGGGCTCTGTGCCTCACCGCAGCTCCTGCTGCGCATTGGTGGAATCCAGCGTGTCCTCCAGCTCCCCGCGCAGTGCCTCCAGCTCCTCGCCCAGGTCGCGGCGCTGCTTCTCGGCCTTGGCCCTGGCTACGCGCTCGGCCTCCAGGTCCTCCTGGGCCTCCGCCAGGCCGGCCTGCGCCTCCCGAAGGGACTTGAGCAGCTGGGCCCGGGCCCCGCCCTCTTCCTCTGCCCTGTGGACACAAGAACCGAGGAGTTGGCAGGCGGGCCAGCAGAGCCGCTGGACGTGCGTGGGCTTTGAGGTCGGCTGGTCCTGGGTTCAAACCCCAGCTCTGCCACTGGGCACGCAAGCCAGTCCTCGGATCCTGTTTCCCTAGCTATAAAAAGGGAATGACACCCACAGTTGTCATGGGTGACAGGGAACTCCTGCCACACGCATGCCTTTTGCTTGTGCTGATTCTGTGAACGCTCAAGCCCAGTGAGGAAACTGAGGCAGAGCGAGAACGACTTGATGCGGTCTGCTTAATGGCACGCACGGTTTCTTCCGTGATGAGAATGCTCTAAATTCGGTGGAGGTGATGGTTCCTGACACCATGGTCTAAATACACCGAAGGGTGCACTTGACCGTGGTTTTAGTTTGTTTGTTTGTATTTTGAGACAAGGTCTCACTATGCAGCCCAGGCTGGACTCAAACTCCTGGCAATCCTCCTGCCTCAGCCTCCCAAATGTTAGGATTATAGGCACGCGCCACCATACCCAGCCCTTGCATGGTTGACTATGTGAATTTCACTCCAGCACCAAACAAAACCAAAGAAAAACGAAAAGGGGTGAAAAAAGTAATTATGAAAAGCAAAAATACACATTTACCCAGGACTTACCCATGGGCCCAGCTGCATGAGCACGTTCTTACAGTGGTCTCTACTTTGCAGATGAAGAAAGTGAGGCTGAACATGTGAGGCCACCAGGGGTGAGGCCACATAGCCAGAAAGGGGTGGAGAACTCGGGGGCTCATGTTTTGTTTGTTTGTTTGTTTTATTTTTGAGACAGAGTCTAGCTATGTCAGGCAGAATGGCCTTGAACTCGCTCATGTAGCCCAGGGTGACATCAATGGCAAAGCGATCCTCCTGCCTCGGCCCCTTGAGCGCTGGGATTACAGGGGCATGTGTTCTTACACGAGTGTGCACACACACTGGAGTCTAGGATGTGCTCTTTTTCGTATTTCCTAAATGGAACTACACCCCTATGAACAGGGCTCTTAGACTGTGAAGCACAGGGCAGAGGAAGCACTGTAAACTCCACGGGCTGCGGGGGGCGTGCAGCAGGCGCTTAATAAGTGTGTGCCCTGAGACTGATTAGGGGTCCACTTTCCAGTCCCGGCGGATGCGCAGTGGCCTCTTCTCCCTGCACCTGTGCTCCTAGCTCTGAGACCACGGGCCCACGTGCCTCTGTCCACCTCTTCCGGGGTTGGCTCAGGGTTCTTGCTACCTGCGTGCCACCTATGGGCTCGAGGCCGAGCGCCCGCACCTGACCAGCGCTGCCTGCAGCTCCTCCTCCTTGCGGCCCAGCTGGGCCCGCAGCTCCTCGGCACGCTGCTGCTGCTCAACCATCTGTTCCTGCAGCTCCGAGCTCTCCCCGTCCAGCCGCCGCTTTAGCTTCTCCAACTCCTGGCGCCCCTTCTCCTCTTTCCGCAGGCGGTCTGTGGGGCGTGGCCAGGAGTAAGCGGGGCGTGGCCAGGGTGAGCACAGCCTGAGTCTACCGCCTCCCTCCTCCAGCCCGCCCGCCCTGCAGAGCACCCCACTGAACCCCAGAGCTTGTCCGTTCTGCCCAACGGCTATGCCTCCTCCCTCGGCTGCCTCCTGCCCTTCCAAGCTAACAGCGAGGGACAGAGGGGCACAAGGTGTCTGAGGTGGACAGTGGCCCAGTCAGATGGGAAGCGACAGTAACCTAAGACTCCAGGGTCGAGAGAGGGTTGAGTTTGAGCGCTACGAGCCCTCGACGCGTTGGAGGCGCCTTTCCTATTCCATTTGGTAGACGCCACCCCAGGGCCCCCCCCCCAGCCCACGCGGCTTCCGGGACGCGGGCGCTCACCCTCCATGTCTGCAATAGTGGCCTCGTATTTGAGCCGCAGCTTGTTCAGGCTCTTGATCTTTTCCTCTTCCTCTGCCGCCTGCGAGGAGAACTCGGCCAGGCGCTCCTCCAGCAGCCGCCGCTCCTGTGGTGCCATGACACAAGGCCATCAGGGGCGGGCAGGAGGCGCTCTGCGTGTGGCTTCCTGGTCTTTTGCCCTTACTTTTCTCAGCTTCCAATCCCACCCCGCGGGGCCTGCCCGCCCAGGGCCCACACTTGAATGGCAGGGCCGGCAGCCCTGTTCTCTGCAGTTCACTTCCGTCCCACTGAGGGCCCCTGAGGCTGACTGCAATCACTGCTGTGGTAAACAACCCCACAACTGCCATGGACATCCTCGCCCTTCTGTGTGCTCCTGCGGGAATGGGGACCCTCGACACCACTCAGTATGAGTCATGGACTGCCAGCGGCCACGATGAGCTGATCACAGCTGCAGATCCTTTCCAGACTGGCTGAAACAGAATCTGCATTTTTTTGAGTCAGGGTCTCGCTGTGTAGTTCAGGCTGGTTTCAAATGCATGTCGATCCTCCTGCCTCAGCCTCCCTTGGTGCTAGATTTACAGGTATGTGCCACCATGTCCAGCATGCATATATTTTTTTAAATGATGTCAGGGTTGAACCCAGGGCCTTTGCACTGAGCTACATCCCCAGCCCTTTCTAAAATTATTTATTTTGAGACAAGGACTTACTAAGTGACTAAATTGCCTAGGCTGGGCTCAAACTTAGGATGCTCCTGCCTCAGCCTCCCCTGTGAGGTGGAAACCTGCTCATGCTTTGCCCATTTCCCTGTTGGCTGCTTGGCATGTACTTGTTGGTTTCTGGGTATCACTCTCCCATGTGCACCCCAATTTTATCCATGGGGTTTCCTATCACCCCTTCAGCCCCCTAAGGCACCCAGTCCCTCACCTTGCCCAGCTTGGCATTTTGGTCTTCCAGGAGCAGCAGGTCCTCCTCGAACTTTTTCAGCTTTGCCTCAGTGGTCACCTTCTCCAGCTGTAGCTTCTGCCTTGCCCCCTCCTCAGCCTCCAAGTGAGTCTCCAGCTCCTGCAGCAGGAGGAGGAGGAGGGGATGCAGGGATGGGGGACAGCAGATCCATTCCCTGGGCCCTGGGCGGGGCTGGGGGGGGGACCAGACCTCTCCCTCTGCACTCATTGGCTGCATAGGCGTTTACTGAGTGCTCAGTGTATACGAGGCACTTCCCTAGACCCTGAGCCCCTGACGGTGGAGGAGTCCCTGTCCTGGGGGGATGACACTCCATGTGTCAGCAGGGTGGAGATGCTACACAATACATAAAATGAACAGATCACAGAGACAGGAAGGGACCGAGATGACAGCCATATGTAGAGTGGAAATTAGGGCTCAGTGTCACTCGGTGCCTTGGCATTTGGTAAACGTGGGAGGCCCCAAGTGGCCCAACCTCAGATCAGGTGCCCAGCCATGTACCCCTCCTGATCCTGGACCAGATCAGGAGCTGGTGACCTTTGAGAGCTATGAGTCCATTCCTGCCGGGCCACAGAATCATTAGGACAAGACAACCAGGTCACCTCTGCCTCCTGTCCCTGCCCAGCCTGTCCCCTGTGTCTCTGCTTCTCCTGCTAAGCTTGGGGGCAGCCCTGTGGGCCCTCGGGCCTGGAGTCCGGCTGCCTCACGCTGAGTCAGTCATTCCCATCCTCAGGGGTCACCTGTTCAGCTATATCCGCACATGAGGGCACGGCCCCTCCCTTACCCAGGGGGAGGGGAGGTCGCCAAAGTGCCACAGAGCTCTTGACATGTGGCCAGTGTGACAGAAGAACTGAGTTTTTTTGTTTTAATTTATGTATTTAAAAAAAATTTTTTTGGTACCAGGGATGGAACTCAGGACCTTGCGCTTGCCAGGCAGGTGTTTGTTACGTATTTAAAATTTAAGACTGGAAAAAAGAAAGACTAGATACGAGCTCTTGACATGTGGCCAGTGTGACAGAAGAACTGAGTTTTTTTGTTTTAATTTATGTATTTAAAAAAATTTTTTTTGGTACCAGGGATGGAACTCAGGACCTTGCGCTTGCCAGGCAGGTGTTTGTTACGTATTTAAAATTTAAGACTGGAAAAAAGAAAGACTAGATACTCACTGAACAACTTTGAAGTAAGTGTGGAACAACTTGAGAATGTGAATCTCCGTGTGCGTGTGCATGTGTGTGTGCGTGTGTCTGCATGTAAAGGGGTTAGACTCGGGGCCTTCGTGCTGAGCTACATCCCAAGCCCTTTATTTATTTTTTGAGGCAGGGCCTCATGAAGTTGTTCAAACTAAATTTAAACTTAATGACCCTCCTGTCTTAGTCTTCCCAGAGTGGTGGGGTTACTGATATGCACCACCAAGCCTGGGTTCTAACTCTAAATATAAAATAAAAAGAGATCAGATATTTCCAGAAAGCCCAGCATCTGAATTGACATGTGTATGAAGTGTAAAATACACAGTAGATTTTGAAGTGGAAGCACCAGCCTTCCGGGTGTGAAGACAGTCAGGGGACAGAAAGGCCGAGGGCCGCAGCCCGCCCTCGAACCCCGGATCCATCCATTCGTTCTAGAGTCTCCCATCATTTGAATCAAAGCAAAAAAGAAGCTCTTAAATTATTAGAGCTACGTTTTGTATGAATTCACGACCAAAAGGGACTAGGTTTGCAGACACCAAAGCGGGCGGGGCAGGCCGGGCTCGGCCGCACCTGGATGTGCAGCTGCAGCCTCTTCTTCTCGGCCTGCAGCTGGCGGCTGCACTCTTCCTCCTCGCCCATGCGGGCCTCCAGCTCGGTCACCACCAGCTCCAGCTCCTGCTTGCGGGTCGCCAGCCGCCCGCGCGTCTCCTCCGCCTCCGCGCAAAGCTCGGCCTCTGCCCGCAACTGCTCCGCCAGGCGGGCGCGCTCCTCCTCCAGCTGCGGCGGCGCGGGAAGGCAGGCTCAGCTGGCTGCGCTCCCAGGCTGGCCTTCCAGGGTCACCAGGTCCCGGAGCATCCTGAGTGTCTCCGCCCTGGCTCCTCTTCTCAGTCCCCCAGCCCCAGGGCGCTCCAGTCTAACCCCGTCCCACCTGGACATTGTGCTCTAGAAAACCCCATCTCCCATCTCACTTAACACTCTTACGCTTAGAAATCTAACCAAAATAGTTCAGAAAAAATGCTTTTACCTCTGGACTCTGACAGGCCCCTACGCCCACGGCCCCACGTCCTGGTCCCACCCTAACCCCCCTGCAGCCGGCTCATTGGGCTCCACTATAGGCCCCGCCCACATAAGCTCTGCCCATCAAGGCCCCGCCCCCACACCAAGCCTCGCCTTAGCCACCCCCGCAGGCTCCACTCTTGGGTGCCCTACCCCAAAAGGCCCCGCCCCAACAAGGCACCGCCCCTCAAGGCACCACCCCTCCCGGGCTCCATCCTGCCCAGCACCTGCGCCACGCGGTCCTGCAGCTCCCCGACTTGGCGGGCGCTCTGTTGCTGCAGCTCCTGCACCTTCTGCAGCTCCTGGGCGCGAGCCTGCAGCACCTCGTCCTGCCGCGTCACCTGCAGCAGCGGCTTCACCTAGGGGGAGGTGAGGGGTCGAGCAAGCTCCCGGGTGGCTCCTGTAGCCGGGCTAAGCACTCCCAGAGAAGCTGCACTCCTCCACCTTCTCTCTGGGCAGATGGCCATGGTCCTATCAGTTCCCACGCACAGGGGCAGGGGCTTCTGGTTGACTAAGTTACCCCTTGGAAAAAGCCCCCAAACTGACCAGCTCAAGGCAAGCACAACTAAGCACGTTTAAAGAAACATACTGGAGATTGACCTTCCAGGGTCTCTGCACTGAGCTACATCCCAGATTGATTAAGAAGGGTCTACTTAAGTCCCTAAATTGCACAGGCTGGGCTCAAACTTGCCATCCTTCTGCTTCAGCCTCCCAGAGTGCTGAGATTACAGGTGTGCTCCACCCCCGACAGGCTCACCCCGCCCGTTCTGTTTCCTACTTGGCTCTACACAAGTCTACCTGGTTTCTTTTTTTTTTTTTTTTTTTTTTTTTTTTTTTTTTTTTGTCTTTTCTGTTTTCTGAGACAGGGTCTCACTATGCAGTTCAGGCTGGCCTTGAGCTCGCTTTGTAGTCCAGGCTGGTCTCGAACTTGAAACAATCCTCCTGCCTCAGCCTCCTGAGTGCTGGGATTACAGGCATGCGCCACCACTCCCGCCTCTATCTAGTTCTTTTCTACTCTATTCGATAAAACCCCATGGGGCCAGCTCGATGGGGTCGAGGGCTGGCAGCACTTCCTGCAGATGCAGGAATCAGGGCGTCTAGCCAAGGACGGCAGGTGCTCATGCCTGCTCTCTCCCGTACTCCCTGCCCCGCACCTCCCATGCTCACTCTCTTGTCCTGTGTGCTCTGTGCGTCACACACGGTCACTGTGTGCACAGAAGCTTCCTGAGTGCAGCACGCCCAGCCCTCAGCCCTGCCAGGACACCTCACCTTGATAAACAGTCGCCACCACTGCCAGTGTCTGAGCTTGAGGTAGGCCGCGCAGTTCCTCTGCATCACCCTCAGCGCGCTCTGCTGTTGCTGGCGCCTCTGGAAGGCCCTGTGGACAGTGGGGGCCATGAGGGTGGCCCTGCCCTGTCCCTGGGCTTGGCCGCCATAGTTAAATGCCCACCGCATGTGGGCACCATTCTCTTCAGGCGGGCCTTGCCATTCTGCCCTGCCCAGCCCACTCGTGCTCCTGCTCTTGGCTCCTGCTGCTCCAGGAGCCATCCTTACTCATCAGAGCTCTTGCTTCTTCCTAATCCTCCATGGCTCCCCAGTGCCCTAGACAAGGTCTCCAGCCCTCAACCTGGTGTTTGGGGTGTCCTTCCTGCAACCCTCTTTCTTAGCCACTTCTATGGGGGTCAGATCAGAGACTTGTCCAATCTTTCTGCAGCCCCAGCCAAGCCAGGCTGCACACCACAGAGCCTTGGCACAGACTGCCTCTGCTGCCTGGCTACCGTGCCTGCTCGCCTTTGTCCTCCTGGCTTTCACTGTGGCCTAAGCCTCCCTGCTGCTCTTTGGTGACCCCCATCAGGATGCATCACAGCCTGAACCCAGACTCTGTGCCTTCTGTGAACCCTCCCCCAAGGGCGTGGCCACGTGAGCCACCTCACAGCTTGGCCTGCTTTCCCTAGGCTCCCTTTGCTCCAGTATGGAGGTTCCTGGTCATCCAGGCCACCCTGGTCACTCAGCCCAGGGCCTGGCCCCAAGGCCCAGGGTCAGTAGAGCCGAAAGCCTGGGTTCCCTGTAGCTCCAACTGGGCACTATCAGCCCTTCCACCATAGTGGAGGCCTGGGGGCCATCAGTCATCCTCAACCTGACCCAGCTCAGTCTACAGGGCCCCAGAGGACAGCGCAGTCCTCACCTGCGCGCCAGGTAGCCCCGAGCTGCCGCTTGGAAGGACACGATGATGTCTGTGACCTTCAGGTCCCGTTCTTCTTCCAGCTGGGCCAGGACCCCTGCCCGGAAGAAGATCTTGCTCTGTCCCACGCGGTACAGGTTGGGGTCCAGCTCCAGGGCCTGGATCTGTGAGGGTGGGGGAGGCAGTGATGTGGGCGGAGCCGTGCGGGGGTCGCGCCTGTGCGCATGCGTGCACCCCTTGGCTCACCATCTTCTCGCAGGCCTGCTTCCCGTCCATGAAGCCCTTGGGGATGGCGTTGGGCGTCAGGATCTCGTACCTGCGGCACGGGCAGGTGGGCGGTCAGGGTTATAGGGACGGGACGAGCACCAGAATCCCAAGACTTGAAGGGCAAGCACTAATGTTAAGCAGTCCTTTGCTAATTTTTTATAGTGATCACATTAAAGTATTTTGGACGCAATGGGTCCGATAAGACAGCTTGCTAAGACGTGGTTACTAGAAAATTTTCAGTTATATATGTGACTCTTTTCTTTCCACTTTTTTTTTGTCTTTTTGAGACAGTCTCGCTATGCAGTTCAGGCTTGAGCTCACTTTGTAGCCCAGGCTGGTCTTAAACTCACAACGCTTCTCCTGCCTCAGCCTCCCAAGTGCTGGGAATGCAGTGCTGGGATTGCTAGGCCTGCGCCACTACACCCCGCTCTTTCCACTTTTAATCTCCCTTTCTTTTCCTCTTTCTCTCCCTCCCTCCATCCCTTTCTCTGGGGATGGAAACCAGGGCCTTCATACTGAACTGCATTCTCGGCGTTTTATTTTTTTAAGTTCTAAATAGTGCAGCCTGGGTTCCAGCGTCCGCTCCTCTTGCCTCCGCCTCTCCGCATGCTGAGATTCCAGGCCACGGTGCCTGGCTTCGTTTTCTGGTGTGAGAACGGCAGCGCCAGATGGCTGGTGGGAAGTGTCTTTCTGTTACATTTGCCATTTTACTTGCTTATTAGACTTTGATAGTTTCTGTTTTTTCTGCTTAATTTTCAAAATGCAACTTGCAACACACTAAAGGGGGTGGTCCCATTTAAAGCTTTGGGGATCCTGTCCCCTCTCAGCGCTTTGTTTTGGGGAATTGCGTCACCCAGCCCCCCATCATCACAGGGGGAAATGAGGCTCCGCAGAGTGCAAGGCCCAGGCCCAGGGGCTCACCGCTGCCGGAACTCCTGGAAGAGGATGCGGTTGGGGAAGCCCTGGCGGCAGATGCGGATGCCCTCCAGGACGCCATTGCAGCGCAGCTGGTCCAGCACTAGTCGCGGCTCCAGCTTCCCAGCCTGCCAGGCAAGCAGAGTGCGGGTCAGCGGCGGCCACCCGGGGGCGCCACTCCCACAGGCCTAACAGGGCCCAGAACCACTGCCCCCCCCGCATGACATTAACCCAGAAACTGGGCCCGTTTCCTGAGCGCATGCAAGCCGCCAGCACCTAACCGTGTGGCCTGACTTCTGCTCCATGTCCTCCTCTGTCAGGCCAGCTCTGATTTTCCCAACAAGAATCTCCTCGAGTCCTGAGAGGCCACACGTAGGCAGCACCACAGCCATCCTTTCCTTTGTACTTTCTGGGCTCTGACTGGCCACTGGACCTTTGCACAAGCTGTTCTCTGCATGGGGAGCCATGTATCCTTTGGAGCTCAGCCATTCGCTCCTCCAGGGAGAACCTCCTGGACTTTACTGGTCAGGTGGGACTGGATGGGACACTTTATGACCCCTACAAGCTCCCCGGAATATGTACTTTGGGGGCTGGGCTGAAAGCCTATGCTTCACAGAACTTGGAAGACTTAAATCCCATGAATGGATGCATTTCCCAACAGTACAGAGAGGCTGAATGGAAACAGCCTGCTGAAGAGGCAAGAAGCAGACTCCGCCCGGCAGGCCTGGTGGCCCCGCCTCTGCCCTGCCCCCAGGCCGCTCACCCTCTTCTCGTGGTTGGGAACAATGCAGCGGACGAAGCTGGGGTTGGTGTTGCTGAGCGTGGCCATCAGGCGGCTCAGGGACTCCTTGTAGAGCTGCCCCACTGTCCGGAACATGCCGCGGCGTGGGCGGCCACCCGGTGGGCCGTCCCCAAGGCTGCTCACCTGCTCCAGCCCCACGATGCCCTCCACTGCGGGAGGACAGACGCGGGGTCAGTTTGATGAGCCTGGCCGGCAGAAGCCAAGGGCCTCACTCTCCAGGCCTCGGCCTGCACACACGCAGGGCGTGCACCATGCGGCCTGGGAAGGGGGCATTCACCCCTTGGACAGTGAGTGGACTGGGGCTGGTGGGCCGATGCCGAGTGCCAGGGCCAGCTGTGTGAAGCCCCAGCCCCGCTCAGACACGAGCTCTGCTCTCCTGTCACAATGACAGTAACAGCGACCACTCACTCCCTGTGCCGGGGCTTCACTCAGGGTGCTGGCTCTAAGGCCTCTTCCCGTCTTATGGGAGGGGGGCCTGAGGCACAGAGGGGACCCAAATGGAGCCACAGGAAAACCGTGACAGAGTCTGGCCTCTTCTGCACCACAGCTGCAGTGCGGTGGGAGCCCAGCCTGATTTCCGGGTGACGCTAGTCTCACTGCCGCTTCCGCTGGGGCCGCTTCCACTAGTGAAAACCACCCCAGGCCTCCTGCCAATTCTGTATCCCCAGCACTGCCAACTTTCTCAGGAAGGAGCCTCATGTCCTGCAAAACTCAGCCCACCCCAGGGCCAACTGGTTAATTCAGTTTTCAGGCAGGGCCTCGTGTGCTGTAGGGGCTCAGAAACCTGGCTTTTTCCTCACTAAATTCAGCTGTTTTCTCCACTCCTGCGCTTTTGGTTATTTTTAAAATAATAACCATTAACTCAGTTCCCAGAGTGCAGAGAAGGGGTAAAGTTCTGAGTTCAAATCCCAGCTCTGCTACTTACTGGCTGTGTGACCCCAGGAAAATCATTTAACATCTCTGTGCCTCAGTTTCCTCATTTGCATGCTGGGGGCAAGAGTCCTAACATCTCACTCACTGGGTGGGTGGCAGGATTCTGGGTGTCGATGATAAGAGGTCTTTCCAGGGGTGAGTGGCACATGGTAAGTGTTCAAGAAATGACAGCAGATACAGCAAAAGATTTGGAGCTGTTGGTGGCCAGCAGGAGGCAGAGGAAGAGTGAGAGACCTCCGCAGGGACAGGAGAGGGGACAGAGGTCCGAGCCAGGCTCCCAGCCCACAGTCCACCCTCCTTGCCCAAAGACCTCACCATTGCCGCAGAGACACCCACCCCCTGGCAGGCAAGAGGCAGAGCAGCACCTCGCTGCGGATCCGGGGAGTGGCAGAGGAAAGGAGCCCAGGAAAGAGGCCTGTGCGGGGTTCCCGTGTTCTGGGGAGGGAGGGCAGATGTGGGGAGATGGCGGGGAGATGGGGGCAGATGCATGAAAAGAGAGGAGGGAGAAGGTGGAGAGAGAGAAAGAGAAGCTTGTTAGACAACAGCACAGGGCAAAGCAGCTGGAGGCCTGGACGCTGGCCATGAACTTCTCACGTCCCATTTACCTTTGTATCTGCCCACTGAGGGCATCCGTGTAGACCAAGAGAGTGAATATCCGCTGTGAGAATGGCACAAGAGAAAAATAACCTCTCTCCCTACGGGCCGAGTCTCTTGTCAGCTGTATCAGTACCCCTTTTGCTCTGGCTGCCAGGAAGCTCAAGAACTGAAGATCCTAGTGGATTGGTTTGTGCTGTCTCTCTGTGGAGAGCTTATCTCGTTTCCCTTTTCTCCTGGGTTTCCAGCATGCCCAACTCTGTGACCTGGGTCAAGATTGATGCCAAAATGGTCCCAGTTGCCTCCTGTTCCCTTATGACTTGGAGCATCCTGAATCTGGGCAGACTTTGTGACCACCTTTAGCAGAAACTTTATGCCAGCTCCTGGCCTGATTCGGGAGGCTTTATAGCCTGCACAGGGCGGGACACTGGCTGGGTCACCAGGACAATCAAGTGTCCGGGACTGGGCTGCACACTTTAAAAATGTAGGTAGATTTCCAAGATGATGCTCATAGCAAAATCTGGCTCTGTACTGGACACCAAATGCTGCTTTCCAATTCCTCTGGGGTGAACACCTCAAGTTTCTCTCTGGCATCAGCTCACGGGATCAAGGTGTCCTGTGTGCTCCTGTGTCCAAGGAGCTTATTTTGTTTACCTGCCTAATTGCATGGGCCAGTGCTGCTACTGCTATCCTTTTGAGGTTGATAAAAGATTACAGCAAACTAACAGATGCTGGAAAACTGGCCCCAACCAACAAAACTGAGATGCTGGCAGTTTTATAAACTGTTTCTCAAACTGCCCTGAGGCTGGGGGTGGCAGACTGGGCTCAGCAAAGGTCAGAGACCCATGCCCACCATGGAAGTGCCTGGTGGCCCTGCCTACCTCTCTCCCTAGATCAGGAAACCCTCACAAGCTCTGTCTCCACGCATGGCTCCTCTCCTCCTCCCTGGGGACTGGATATGGACTTGTGAAGGACAAAAGAAAGGGTCTGGCAGGCCTGTAAAATCTCCATTGTGAGTTCCCTTATGATTAATTCTTTTAACTCTGCCTACGAGTAGGCCCCTGCCTGCCCATGCACAGAGGGACAATACGAGCAGGCTTCTCTCTTCCTGGAAATATCTATATCCAGCCACTTGCTGTGCCTGCAGGGTCCGCAGCCACAGCTCCAGTCAACCACTGCTTGCAAATATTGGGGGAAAATAACCCTGCACCTGTACTGAACAGGTATGCACTTTCTTTTCTTGTGATTGTTCTCTAAACAATGCAGTCTAATGGCCATTTACATTGTATTAAGGATAGTAAGTCATCCAGAGATGGCTGAAAACATATGGGGGAGTGTGTGTAGATCCTACACAAATGCTATGTGCTCCCCTCCAGGACGGCACTGAACCCAGGGCCTTTGCACTGAGCTACACCCCCAGCCTTTGCTTTTAGTTTTTATTTTGAGACAGGATGTTGCCAACTCGCTAGGGCTGGGCTCAATTTTTTTCTGGTTTGTTTGTTTTTATTTATTATTTATTTATTTATTTTTTGAGACAGGGTCTCACTAAGTAATGCAGGCTGGGCTTGAACTCACTTATGTAGCCCAGGCTGGCCTCCAACTCATGGTGAACCTCCTGCCTCAGTGTGTGCCACCACGCCACCCTGGCTGGGCTCATACTTTCAGTTCTCCTGCTTCAGCCTCCTAGAGGGCTGGGATCACAGCCTTGTGCTAGCACATCCGGCTGCTATAGCATTTTGTACAATTTGAGTGTCTTTTGCATGAAGCACCCTTGGTGTCTGAGGATCCCGGAACCGATCCCTGGCAGATCTTGAGGGACAGGTGTGCTTGGTTCTTTTTCTGGTCTGACTGCATGGCTGTTGCTGCTAAGACAGTGATGGACCACAGGTGGACAGGGTATCCTGTCTCATTCTGATCAGCAGGAGGAATTTTATCCCTGAACTCTATGCTGTTGCTTTGTTTCTATTCGTCTTGTTTTTGAGATAGGGTCTTAGTATATAGCCCAGGATGGCCTTCAACTCACAATCCTCCTCCTGGCTCAGCCTCCTAAGTGCTGGGATCACAGGGGTGCACCACCACGCCCGGCTCAAGGCTGGTTGAAGACATCAACCAGCCCATCCTCCTGTCGGTCTATAACCGGAAGTACGATCTGTGCGGCTGTCCTCTCTGGATCTGAGCAGACAGCATGGCCGAGACCTCAGCCTTTGGGACAAGGGTGTATCTGCTCTGCTCTGGGACAGGGCTGCACGCAGGCCCAGGGACAGATGGGGAAGGGTCCTCACCGTCTTTCCAGATCTCGGCTGTCAGCCGGTCTGTGCTCTGGTGCAGCAAAGCTGCCACGTTGTCATTCAGCGGATCCATATTCTTCATCAGCCACTCGTTGGCCTTGTAGTCTACCTAAGGAAGCCAAATGGAGGATGGGGTGACTGGGGTGGCTATGCCTTCCCCGCAACGGCAGCACCACGGCAGGGCCTGCGGGTGCCACCTGCTGTCCATATTGGAAACTGCAATCCGCCTGTGCCCACCCCACCCACCCTCCTGACCCCGCCCCTCCCCACTTTCCCAACCCAGCCCTTTCCCTTCTGGTACCGCCCACTCCCGGCCCCAACCTACCTTGCCTGCGTAGTGCAGGACGCTGAAGTCAGCCTGGTCTCGCAGGTGCCTGGGGCGCTGAAACTTGGGGTGGCCGCCCTGCTCCTGGGCCACCTTCTCTACGAACGATTTGTCTGTGGCCTTCGGGAACCAGCACTCCTCATCCAGCAGGGCCAGAAGCCCGGGAGGGTTGGCCTGGCGGCCCACAGGAGGGGAAGAGAAAGTCAGATACCCAGGGACGGGGCTCTTGGGTTGCCTCTCACTCTCAGCTCGCAGGGCGACCTCTCCGCGGCCGAGCTGTGCGTAACCAGTGCCTGCAGCCCCCCGGGGCTCACCGGGCGCTCGATGAGGTCGATGCAGGGCTGCAAGTCGAGGCCGAAGTCCAGGAAGGTCCAGGGGATGCCCTCGCGCTGGTACTCCTCCTGCTCCAGCACGAACATGGTGTGGTTGAACAGCTGCTGCAGCTTCTCGTTGGTGTAGTTGATGCACAGCTGCTCGAAGGAGTTCAGCTGCGGGGAGGGAGGTGTGAGAAGGCACAGTGGGGGACAGACAGGGACTACGGATGGACAGGGGCGGGGGCGGAGGACAGATGGTCCCCGGCGCAGACCTGGAAGATCTCGAAGCCGGCGATGTCTAGGATGCCCAGGAAGGAGGCGCCCTGGCGGGGGCTGCGATCCAATGCACGGTTGAGGCGCAGGACCAGCCAGCGGAAGAGGCGCTCGTAGGTGGCCTTGGCCAGAGCCTCCAGCGCAAAGTCAGCCTGCGGGGATGGCGCACGTGAGGCCTCTGGTGCGGACCTGGTACTGCCGCCCCTTCCCGCCAGCTTCTTGGCAGTTAGCAACAATGACAGCAGCCGACGCCCACTGTGTGCTCTCAGAAATCGTCCCCACCCCCAGGCTGCTTCCCACAGCTCCGGGACTCAGGGGTCAGATAAGCTCAGTTCGAATCCCAGTTCAGCCATCCAGATGCGGTGTGACCCTGGGCCTGTGAATACACCTCTCTAGGCCTCAATTTCTCCATCTGTGGAAGTAGGGATCAACAATAATCACCCAGCTAAGAGGGGAGCTGAGGTCATCTTGCTCCACAGTGTCATCTTCATCCTGATACCTCAACACCCAGCCCAGGGCCTCCTTATGTCTCCCACCCTTCAGCAGCCAAGGGGATCTTCATAAAAAGACAAGTGGCACTAAGTCACTCCCTGATCTCCCACTGCACTCTGAAGAAAACTCACCTCCTTACTTCAGCCCCTAACACCTTGCATGATCTGTCCCCTGCTGGCATCTCTTAGCTTCACCGACCTCCTTGTCAGTCCCAACTCACAGAGCTTGCTCCAGCTCTAGGGCCTTTGCACTTGCTGTTCCCTCATTGGTTTTGGTGTGAAGAGGCTCCAGCTGCCCGAAGACCCAGGACCACACCCCCCAGCTGCCTACCTGCTCCTTGGTCTGGGCTTTCTGCACATAATCCCGGCCAACCTTGATGCGGGGTGTGAGCAGGGCTCGGGAGAAGTCGGTCACCCCCAGCCCTAGGAGGCGGCAGAGCTTCTGTGCGGCTGTGGGAGGGAGGCAGCATATCTGGTGAGCACTGGAAGTGGCCTTGGCCACGTGTAGGGGAGAGGGTGGGCTCCCCTCTGCCCCACGAATTCTCCTCATAGCAACTGGAGACACAGTAATCGGCCACAGTAATTGTGCATGTGAGCCAAGGCCGTGCTACAAGGGTGTTCACCGCAGTGACCTTTATCATGGAAAAAAACAAGAAGTAACCTCTGTGCTCAACAACTGGGGAGAATGACTCTTTGGTAAATGCAGGAACATAAGGTGTTTCTAAGTAAGTCCTTTTCATTTTTCTAAGTGCTTCAACATTTTTACCCAGAAAAGAATGGGGGGAAATTATGTTGGGGATTATATCATGAAACAGAATGAAGTGTGTAATTTTAAATTAAATAAAAAACTTAATTTAATTCTAAATTTATCTAAAGTAAAAGGATTATGGACTATACGCCTGTGTGTGCATGTTTGTTTCTGTGTTGTGGCACTAGGGATTGTGTCTCGGGCCTCTGCGCTGACCTACATTCCCAGCCCTCCCCTCCCTTTTTACAGCTTATTTTGAGACAGGGTCTTGCTAAGTTGCCAGGGTTTCCCAGGCTGGTTTCAAACTTGTGATCTTCCTGCCTCAGCCTCCCCAAGTACTGGGATTATAGGAATGGGCCATCATGCTTGGCTTCAACTACAGCTTATTTTTACAGGGAAAAATTGCAGACAAATGCCTGGACATGAAGAAGCTAGGGAGGTGTTTGTGGAGGAGAAGGGAGAGATTTGTGGGAGGTGTGTTTCTTCTTTCTGCTCTGACTTAACCCATAATAAAGAAATATTTTCAAGCATCTGTTACTTGCAGAGTGGGGGAACAGTTACTACAAATTCTCAGCGCCAGCAGAGGAGAAAACACCTAGAGAGAGAATGTAGAGTCACTTGGCCCTTGCCTCTAACGCTTTAGAGTGACTTTGTATTCTCTGTGAAGCATTTCAGAGCTAAGTGATTTGAAAATACAGCAGGAGATAAATGCACTGGGGAATACAGCCACTAACAGGATGTTGTTCTTACACTCCCAGCCTCTGGTTGCCCTTTGGCATCTAGTGAAGTCCATGGACTGTTACTCTCCTTAATGTCGGAAGACAAAATACACAGGGTTTCACTGGAGACAGATGACAGTGACCTATGGACCACTGATGAAGAAATCCCTGCAGAGTTCTAGCTACCGATCTGGAAAGTTACCCCCAATGCACAGAGGAGAAAAGCAGGGTGCAAGACAGTTTGCCAGGTCTAACCCCAATATTGTAACACAACTGTGTGGAACGGGGTGGGAGTGACCAGAGCCCCAAAGCCACAGGTACTGCTGGGGGAGGGGCTGTCCCACCTCCTTCAAAAAAGCAAGCTGTGGGATTTTCTAACAGGTTGGAAGCTCTCAGGCTGTTCTGGGATGCAGACGCAGGCGCTACAGTTTCTGTGACAGCAGCGTCTGCAAGGAGACAGCCTTGCCCAGGGAGCAACACGGCCAGGCGTGCGCGGTGCTTCTTTCTCAGGTATGTTGTGGTTGTGGGGGAACATCGCCCTTTCCTTATGTGTCCTGCCTCAGTCTCTCCTTCCAGCTCGTACTGTTTTTATCCCATGGGCATTTGGTGAAAAAATTTAAAAAGGGACTCTTGACTATTTCTATTTTTGAAAACCAGAAAAAAAGAAAAGAAAAAGAGGTGGGTGTGTTGGCGCACGCCTGTAATCCCAGCACTCAGGAGGCTGAGGCAGGAGGATCGCCAGGAGTCCCAGGCCAGCCTGGGCTCCATAGTGAGTTCAAGCCCAGCCTGGAATACATAGTGAGACCCTCTCTCAAAAAATAACAATCACAGAGAGAGAAAGAGAGGGGGAGGAGATATGCTGAGGCCTGAGGAGGCGAGATTACACCAAATGCGGGCAGCGTCCTGCTAACTCCCGGTTGTGGTGCTGGGTTGTGGAAAATCAGAATCAAGGAAACAGCAGCAGAAGCGATTCCGGAGGAACAGCAAGGTCAAGAAATTCTTGGGTGGGCGGGGCCAGGAGCTGCGGTGGGCGTGGTTGATTCACCAATGGGCGGGCTATGGTCCGTCGTGGGCGTGGCCTGGTGGCTCAGGGGCGGGGCGGCCGTACCTGTGTTGTCCGGCATGGTGGCTTGGTCTGTGTTGCGTTCGCTCTTGAGGACCACGTTGCCGAACTGCAGCACTGCGGACACCGTCCGTAGCATGGCTGTGGGCGGCAGGGCGAGAGGTCAGCGGCTCTGAACCAGATGTGTGGATTTAATCAGCCCCTTAAACATTTAACCTAAAAACCCTGAGGCGAATTGTGCCACCCCCTAGCCCCAAACCCATCTGTGGCCCTGCGGAACCTTGGGCCAGGCTTTCGGCCGCACTCAGGATCAGCGGTTTGCTTTATTCCTATTGCCTTGTCTGTCCCATGAAGTGCTTCTAGGATCAGAAAGGGCTTCAGGAACTATGGAGGACGGTCTATGACGACAGGGACAGTTTCTAAATACCGAGTGAAAAATGTCAAGGGCAGAGTGGCACACACAGTTCCCTAGCATCTGCTTGGGAGAGGGAGGGTTTTGATTTTTGGTTTCCCGTGCTTGGGATTGAACCCAGGGCCTTCACAATGAACTACATCTCCAGCCCCTTTAAAAATGTTTTTTTTATTTTTCAGACAGGTGTGGTGGCACAGGCCTGTAATCCCAGCACTCAGGAGGCCGAGGCAGGAGGGTAGTAATCAGTTCCAGGTCAGCCTGGGCTACATACTGAGTGAAAGCCAGAATGGGCTACATAGGAAACTTTGTCTCAAAAAAATGTAACAGTCCCTAAAACTGCTGACTTGCCCAGGCTAGGCTACAACTCAAGAGTCTCCTGCCTCAGCCGCCCAGACTACTTGGGTTACAGGTGTGGCCACTGCATGAAAAAAGTAAAGTACGGTTGATTCTCATGATCGCACTAGTTATAGTCACTATGAGCACTAAGTGAGAGAATACACAATATCACTCCTGGGGAAAATACAGGGTCAGGGTCCTTCGAGCCTCTGGTCATACACTTTCATCAACCAGTCAGATACATCACTTTGCCTTGCCTGTTTCTCTTTGCAGACACCTGCTGTCTACAGTACATTGCTGGCTCATGCCACAGTGTTTCTGGCCAACACAGTAAAACTCACGCCTGACTTAAGTTCATCTCATACACTCCTGGCTCTTCTGAACACTGGGTGGCCCTTCAGGGGACATTTTAGTGAAATCAACGGAAAAGCACAAAAATGTGGAAGAGCGGCACTGCATGTGGCAGGAGTGAGGCACAGACTGAGAGTTGGGAGAAGCCAGCCCAGCGCCGCCTCCCTGGGCCACCTGAACTTTCTCCAGCTCTACGCATGATTGCAAATGAAGCAGCCGCAGCGCTGACTTGGGGTGACAAACAAATCTGGGGAGGAGGCGAATTTGCAAATGCAGGAGCCTCGAGGAAGTAGGTCAGATACAGGCGGGTACCTCTCTGCAGAGCTGCAGGAGGCACAGCGAGCGTGGCTCTGTCCCCAGCACAGTCTTGGGCACCTCTGGGGGGTTGGGTGTTCTGGGTGTTGGCAGAACTGGGCTGGGGGACCCCACGCTGACACCCTGTGCCACCAGAAACTGCTCCCCAAAGGTCCTGTCCCACTGGACACTGAAGTCTGAGAAATCATGGCTTGTTACTTTCTGAGACTAATTTACAACCATTTTGCCTAGGAACACAAAAGTGTTTTGTGCTTGGTTTTGAACCAACACTGAGTTTTCCAGAAGGGCAGCCACCCGTGTAATCCCAGGGAAGAGCGCTGTGGATTTTGTTCAGAACTTTATCAAGATGTGGCTGCCGTTCTAGGACATTCTCAGGTTCCTCAGCATCTAGCTGCGTTTGTCGATGTGGCTTTCTAGCACAGCTACACTGTTCACCCAGTGAGGCGATGCTCACACACGGCCACTTCCTCTTTGCCTCCTCTAGTTCCAACACCTTTCCTAACACCTCAGCAAGTTATCCCTGCCTCGGATCCCCATTTCACAGATGAGGAAACTGAGGCAGGTAATCCATTTGCCCAAGATCATCCAACTCACAAGCTGGCAGAGCTGGGGCTCAAACCAGTATGGTTCCAGCTGGAGCCTGTGCTTTCTTTTTTTTTTTTTTTGCAGTACCAGGGATCGAACTCAGGACCTTGCGCTTGCCAGGCAGGCGCTTATTCCACTGAGCTATATCCCCAGCCCTGGAGCCTGTGCTTTCAACATCCATGCCCGCCCTGTCCTCCTTCTAGGCATAAATTTTGAATGAAAGTAGGACCTAAAAATATGCTGAATGTTTACATTTAAAAACACTATTAGCATAAAAGCCAGATTGCCATTAGTTCCCCTCAAATACTCCCCTTTGATCCCTAACACACTTATCCCATTGGTACCTGCCGCTTTCTGAAACATCTGGCCTGAAACTCATGGCAATTCTCCTGCCTCAGCTTCCCAAGTGCTGGGATTAGTGGTGTGCACCACCACACCCGGCTGCCTAATGTCTTCAAGTGATTCAAAACATCTACCTTTCATGGTCATTGTGATGTTGGGGAAGGTCCAGAAGTTGCACAGTGCCAGATTCAGTAACTAAGCTGGATGAAGACACAGTGTATCATTTTATCGGCCTGCTTTTCTGCCAGATGACACTGGGCAGCCGCATTCACTGTATCTTTTGTTACTTCTCATAAAGATACTAGAGAGGATCTCCAGAGCTGCTTCCGGAAGTGGCAAGGATGATCGGATAGGTGTGTGCCACCACACCCGACTATCATAAATATTTTAAAATTTAAACATTCACTGTGTATTTTGATCGAACCTCGTATGCACTCAAACACAGCAAGCAAAAAGAAGACACAAAGATCGTAGGCTCCCAGCTCCAGGAAGGCTGACAGTGGATACACCACACCGTAGGACAGTCCCCAAGAGCCCCTGCTGGCCACCCTGCTGCAGCAGATGGGTTTCACAACACAGCGCTGAGGGGGCGGGCTGCTCAGAAACTGCGCGCGCAGGCTGCCTGATTGCCTCCGCACCAAGCCTCCAGGAGCCCTGCGGTAGCAGGTAGGGGAGGGGCCGCATTTGGGGGCCGCTGACCACGGAAGGGGGATGGGGGCTCCAGCGCGATGCGGGCAGGACATTAGTGCCACTGCAGAGCTGGCGTAGAAAGGGGAGTGCGGGGAGGAGCCTTCTGCTCCAGCCCAGCAGGACGCGGAGCTGGGTCCAACCCAAAGGAAACACAGAAACAAACACAGGCTCCATGAGAGAGAGAGACAGAGACAGAGACAGAGACAGAGACAGAGACAGAGACAGAGACAGAGACAGAGACAGAGACAGAGAGACTAAGATTTTTTTTGGCAAAAGGACACTACTGGGACAGGGGACATAAGGCCCGTGGGTTAGATGACAGCCCCGTGCCAGCACCAGCTTCCTGGCCACGCTCCTGCTGTGTGGCTTGGAAGAGGGTGTTCTTAGAAAATGCACACTACCCGTTTGGGGGTAGCTGGGTAATGGGCCTGCCCCAGCTCCTGGGACCTCCATTTTTTCTCCTGTGGCCAGCGCGAGTTTGAATGAAGGATCCTTTTTTTTTTTCTTCTTGACAGTACTGGAGATTGAATCCAGCACCTTCACAGTGAGCTACATCCCCAGGCCGTTTTTTATTTTTCATTTTGAGACAGGGTCTTGCTAAGTCATTAAGTTGCCCAAGTTGGGCTCAAACTTTCAATCCTCCTGCCTCAGCCTCCCATAGTACTTGGATGACAGGCGTGCACCACCAAGCCCAGGCGAGTAAAGGATCTAGAGGTGGGAAGGCAGTCATGGGTTATCTGGGGGGGCTGTAAGTGCCATCACAAGAACCCTGATGGGAGAGAGACAGATTTACACACACACACACACACACACACACACACACACACACACGCCATGTGGGCAAAAGTGACAGCCATATGCTCTGAAGTTGGAACAAGGGGCCCAGGAGCAGGGCAGTTCTGGAAGCTGGGAGAGGCCAGGATTCTCCCTGGAGACTCCAAAAGAACCAGCCCTGCCCTGCCCTGCTTTCAGACCACGGAGCTGAGTTTGGACTTCTGGCCTCCAAGAGGGGCCCATGCAACATATACTAATTTTCCTCCTCCATCTCCACTGAGACCACAGCTCCTCGGGGAACAGTCTCCCCCTCGCTCCCCTCCTATTCCTCCCAAGCTGTGTACTACGCATACAGTAAGCACTCTATAAATGTGTCTGCAGGGGACACAGCCTGCCTGTGATGGGTAGGGAGCCTTCCCGCGGTCCCCACAGCTCCTGAAAATGAAACTAAGCCCTAGCAGGGTCTTCAGCACCCTGTTCTCAACCCTCCCCCAGCCCCGGCAGCCCCTCCAGCTGCCAATCAGCCTCGCCTGCACTCCTAGGGTGCCAAGCCTGGGCCCGGCTCTTGTTCCCGCCCCGCACCTGGTGACTTTCTGCCAACCCTCAGGGTTCAGCCCAGCACCACCTGCTGGGGGGGTTGTCCTGACCTGTGCCAGCCGCACCTGGGCCTGGAGACCCCAGCACCTCAGCTCCATGGACCTCTGCCCGCCACCCTCCACAGCCCTAGACTGAATTCATCCTTGTGGCCGGATGTGCCTGGGTTTCCCTGCCTTGTCCTGGCATGGCTGTGCCTGTGGAGGTCTGGCTAGAAAGTCCTCCTGCACTTAACAAATCAGCACCTGAGTGGATGAATGGCAGTTACCCAGCCGGGGGACACACTGGATGGCTTGCTGAGTGACCCCAGTATGCTGCATGACCTCCTGGACCTCAGTTTCCCCTCTGGGCTCAGTGGTCGTTGGTGCTGCCCTCTCAGAGTTGGAACAGGGACATATCAGAGCCCCAGGAACGCCGAGAGGGCTCCAGGGGCACTGGGGCCTCCTCTCAGCCAGCCTGGGTCCCACAGCCCCTCCCGGGCTGGAGTGGATGGAGGACCCGGCTGGTATGTCGAGTAGCTCCTGTGGAGGGCACCAGCCAGCACGCACTGGAATGCGGGTGCGGACCAGGGTTAGGCAGCCCAGAACCCTCATGGGGACTCCAGGGGAGTCCTTGGGGTAGGAATGGGTGGGGCGTGGGCTCTGAACTCAGCCAGCCTGGGGGAAACCCGAGTCCATGGGAAGGACAAACACTGTCCCCAGGGCTGCAGTGTCCTCCTCTGTGAAATGGGCTCCCTGAAGGCTCGCTTGGGTCTGCACCATCCAATATGGCAACCAACATCACACCATTCAATATGACAGCCACTGACCACCTTTCAACTAAATCTGAAGTACAATAAATTAAGTACTTACAATTCAATCTCCCTATGACATGTCCTTAGCCCCCTGACCTGGGCTCTGCTACCATCTCCTTTCACAGAGGGGGAACTGGGGTTCACGCCCAGAGAGATCTCCCTGGCCAAGAAGAAGACAGCAGGGAAGATGGAGAGCTGAGACTCAAACCCAGGTCCTCTGGCCTCACACTGAGGTTTTGGCACTGTCTCTCTAGCGACCGGAAACAGTGTCAGAGATGCTGTGTGTTTGGGTCACGGCGGTGTCCTCAGCGCCTGAAATGGTTCCCAGCACACAGAAGGTGCAAAAATGTGTTTGTGAATAACTCATCTCTCCAAATTCATACTTGGGAGAACAACTATTACAGTCCTACTTCTCAGATGAGGTCAGAAGAAAATGCTGACAATACTGGCTTATTTCCAGCAAGGAGGAGGCTGGGATTCGCACTGTGGGCTTTGACTCTCGGCTGTAAAATGGGGGTGAGACCATTGCGCCTTCAGGGACCCTTGTGAGCACCACAGCTCCTAGGAGGGCCTGGGACACACGAGGAGTCTAATAAGTGCCACAATAGTGGCCACAATAATAATTCCTGGGTTGTCAGGGTCCCAAGGGCCGGGCTGGGGTTGGATCTGCTGTGTCCCCAGCACACAACTGGTTCTTGGGGAGACACCAGTAATGTGAGGAATGAATGAACCAAAAACTATATTATAAATATATTAGTGATGAGGGGGCGTGGTGGCACACATACTGTCATCCCAGCACTGGGGAGGCTGAGGCAGGAGGATTGCCTCGAGTTTGAGGCCAGCCTAAACTACACAGTGAGACCCAAAAAAACAAAACCACAAACAATGTAATAAGGACATTAAAAAAAAATCCAGACTCGAGGAAGGGTTCCACAGCCACAAGACTGTAGGAACTGCTGAATATGCCAGCCTCCCAGGGCCTCCTGCATCACAAAAGCAAAGGTTTCCAAAGGGCCTAGGGAATCTAGGTGGGCTGGCAAACCTGTTTAGGCCCTAGAGTCATGTTAACACTTCCATGATTTAGGGCTATGATAATCATTCACACAGCACCCTAAAACACAGCCAAAGTCACTCAAGACAAGAATGTACAATGTCACACCCCCACTCTCCCTGGATACTCTGCGGAAGCAGTTCCAGCACCTGCGCTCTTGTTTTCTCTGGCATAGGGACTGAACCAAGGCCCTTGGACACATGAGGCTAGTGTGGTATCACTGAGCTACACCCCTAGCCCACTTGCCTGCTTTCCTGCCTGCCTGCCTGCCTTTTGTCTCTGCAATACTGGAAGTTGAACCTTTAGGCCAGCCTTGAATTTGAAATCCTCCTGCCTCAGCCTCCCAAGTACTGGGATTTCAGGCATGCTCACCATTAACTACTGAACTGTGGTGAGTCCTACAGCAGGACTCTCTGATCGGCTGTCTCTTCTTTGGTTAGAAACACAGTCTATAAAAGTCTGGCCCCACTCTTTACAAGGAAAACACAAAATAAAACTAATGTGATCCCTCCATCTGTGGCTTTCACTAAGTTCACAGCCATGGTCTCTGGCGTGGGCAGGGACAGAGGTGCACCAGATGCACAGCTAGGGGCACCTTGTTGATAGTGGTGGTGGAGAGCACTGAGGCAGACAGGGTCTGCAAAATGCTTGCACCTGACAAAAGCAAGAGCCACGCGTCCCTAACTGCTGCAGCCAGGCCAGGCTCCTTACCCCCTGCCCTCTGCTTGCGGACATACTGGAAATTTTCCATGAGAACCCAAATCCCCAGCAACAAAGGGATGAGGCAGGAACAGCCCATGAACTGCAACTCAGAAGCGCCTGAGCAGCTGCAAAGGACCCCACGGTGCATCATCTCACCTGCAGGAGGGGGCCCAGCCAGGCTGCTCCCTGGGGAAGGCAGATCCGAGGTTGTGGGGATGAGGACTGGGGCCAGGGCAGAGGCTGGGGATGGGGCTGGGTGACCGGTGTCTGGTGTGAGGTATATGCTTGGGCTCCGAGGATGCTCAACAACTGACCACATTCAGTGATAAACTCACAGCATCGTGAATGTACTGAAAGGGTCTAATCATACCCTGGAGACATGGAATACATGAATGGTATGATGTATAAATTATATCTCAAATAAAGCTGCCTTTGATACTGCTTTTTTTTTTTTTTCAGTACTGGGCATTTAACCTAGAGCCTGAGCTACATCTCTGTACTTTTTTAAAAAAATTTTATTTTGAGACAAATTCTTGCTAAAACACTAAGTTACCCAGGCTGGGCTCAAAGTTGCCATCCTCCTGCCTCAGCTTCCTGAGTGCTGGGAACACAGGTGTGCATCACCATGCCTGGTTTAGCATCCCATTTTTATCACTAGCACCGCTGAACATCAGTTTGCAGGTTAGGGGATGCCTTCCTTTACATACACACACACAAAAGCCCAAACCCTCGTCCCTCGGTATGGGTGGGTTCCATATCTGCATCAACTGGCTTTGTACTGAAACTCTTACGAAAAAAATTGTGCTGTCCTGAGCATGTGCAGCCCTTCCCTGCCCTCATCCCTAAGCAACACTGTAACAAGTTGCACAGCATTCACACTGTTAGGTGCTATAAATCACCTAGAGATGCTTCAGAGTACTCAGACAGCTATGTGTGTCACATGCAAATACCACCTGTTTTATTTAAGGGACCTGGGCACCCATGGCTCTTGGTGTTCAAGGGGAGACCTTGAGCTGATTTCTGGGGTACCAGG
>PVLD010004693.1:0-70584 GCA_004027595.1 Dinomys branickii | reverse complement strand
ATTTTGAGACAAATTCTTGCTAAAACACTAAGTTACCCAGGCTGGGCTCAAAGTTGCCATCCTCCTGCCTCAGCTTCCTGAGTGCTGGGAACACAGGTGTGCATCACCATGCCTGGTTTAGCATCCCATTTTTATCACTAGCACCGCTGAACGTCAGTTTGCAGGTTAGGGGATGCCTTCCTTTACATACACACACACAAAAGCCCAAACCCTCGTCCCTCGGTATGGGTGGGTTCCATATCTGCATCAACTGACTTTGTACTGAAACTCTTACGAAAAAAAATTGTGCTGTCCTGAGCATGTGCAGCCCTTCCCTGCCCTCATCCCTAAGCAACACTGTAACAAGTTGCACAGCATTCACACTGTGTTAGGTGCTATAAATCACCTAGAGATGCTTCAGAGTACTCAGACAGCTATGTGTGTCACATGCAAATACCACCTGTTTTATTTAAGGGACCTGGGCACCCATGGCTCTTGGTGTTCAAGGGGAGACCTTGAGCTGATTTCTGGGGTACCAGGGGTGGCTGCCCTTGCCTTTCCTCATCCATCCAAAATCTACCCGGAAGGAGAAGAGCAGGAACCAGGCACAGGGGCTGGGGGACTCGGCTCCTCAGTGTGACCTTTGGCCACATTTACCATATGTGTCTCTCAAGCAGACTTACTGCAAAATTTCTGTGAAATGCAAAAACCTGAGCTCTGTCTACCCCTGCCATGCGGCAAGCAGAGGCAGGAGGGTCACAGGGGCAGGACCTGGGGGCTGACCTGGAAGCCCCTCCCTGACCCAGACAGGATCTGGATTTGTTGCCAGACGCCAGCTGAGAGACAGAACCCAGTGGGGCTGGGATGGCAGAAGGTGCAGCAACCTGTGCCCCATGTCATGTGCCCAGGATGCCGCAGCTCCAGGTTCAGATGGGAGCCGACCACAGCTCTGCCCTTCCTAGGGTCCCAGGGCCAGCACAGGGTAGGACTCAGACTTGAGGTCACCCCGTGAGCGCCCCAGGGTCCCTCCCTGAGGCTCAACTGAAAGACACAGTCCATGCAAAACTCCCACATTCTGCCACCTCAAGGAAGACAGACCACTTATATGCACCAGCTTATGGCTGGTATGTTGCAGCCCAACCCCTGGGCCTCAGAACGTGACCTCTGTGGAAATGGCTTCTGGCAGATAGGACTAGATAAGATGAGGTCACAGGGGAAGCCCTTACTCTAGTATGACCCCACCCACACAGTCTGGCTATACAGCCCAACTGGGCTCAAACTCAAGTTCCTCTTGCCTCAGCCTCCTGAGTGCTAGGATAACAGAAGTGACCTCCACATCTGGCATGGGGACCAGAAGGGCAGATATCTCTGAGGTATTGTGGGCACACACAGGACACACAAAGGCAGCTGAGACTGCTACATGCCAAGGGGTGCCAGGGATCAGCAGCAAGCTCAAACCAGGGACAAGAAGGGGACAGGCCCTCAGAGAGGAACCGGCCTTGTCCAAGCCCTGGTCCCGGGGATGTCCAGGAATCCCCAAACAACCAATTTCTCTTTAGGACACTCGGATTTGCCACCTTGTTATGGTCACCAACCAAACCATCATCAAAACATCCTGTTCAAGAGAAAGTGGGGCAAAGATCCTAGGGTGCTGAGCTGAGTACTGAACTCCATGCTTCCGGTACAAACCATCCACTGCTGCTGACCTGAGTGCTCCTTAGCCCTGCAAGGCTTCCCAACACCAGAGGGACGGTGCCAGCACCTGCCCCACCTGCCTCTCCGGCTCCTCACCACCGGAAGTGCCAGCCCCTCAAGCGTGGCACCTTCCTGTATTCCATGTTCATCAGCTCAGGTCCTCCCTGTTCGCACCACCCCCTGGGGCAGGGCTGTGGGCTACTGCTGTCCTGCCCACAGCAATCGCCTGTGCAGACAGACCGAGGCCCGGACAGCCCGCACACAGTGCCCACTCACAGGTGATCTCCTCTGGGGTGAAGCCCAGCACCCGCAGGGACTCCAGTGTCTCCTGGAACAGCTCCCGCTCCTGGCTCGGGGTGGATTCTGGGCCATTGGTCAGGAAGCGGTAGTGGGAGGAGGGCTCCAGGAGGAGGTCGGCTGTGGGAAGGATGGGGCCAAGATCAGGCTGGCGGTGGACTCAGACCCCCTGATGGTGACGCAGGATGAGCCCCTTCCCCTGCCCCCTAAATGGGGTCCTTCACTCCCGGGTCACCAGCGACCAGCACTGGGGGACACATGTTTTCTTTTGTTTGTTGTTTTCTTGCAGTACTGGGGATGGAGCCCAGGGCCTTTGCACTGAGCTACATCTCCAGCTCTTTTTATTTTCCTGAGACAGGCTCACATTTGAGATCCTCCTGCCTCAGCCTCCCAGAGTGCTGGGATCACAGCCATGCGCCACCGTGCCCAGCTGACCTGTGTTTCCAAAAGCCACTGAGAGTGAGCACCTGAGTGACAAGTGGCCCTGTGGCAGCAGGAAGCAGAAGGAGGCACAAGCTACAGGGTAGAAAGAGCCAGAAAAAGGAGAGAGCAAGGAGCATCTCTTTGGGCAGCCAGGGGGCAGAAGGGGCAGGAGCTGGGGCCTGAGCGGCTGCAGGTGGGAACCAAGATGCAGGAGCAGGGTCAAAGGGCAGCACACACCGGGGGTCATCCAAGTCAGGAGGCGGCGACAGCCACGGAGCCATTGTGCAACTCAGGCGGAGCGAGCAGAAGGTGCAGGAAGAGGAGTTCAGAAGCAAGAGGAGTGGGCGCCGCGGGCCGGGACAGTGCAGTGAGTGGGGCCGGGGGCAGAGCTGGAAGCAGAAGGCAGCGGAGATGACAGAGGCCACTTCCCAGCGCGGGGCCTTGGGAACAGCCCTCCTGCCCACCCACGGGGCTCCCTCCTTAGCGAGGATGCTGACCTCTGAGCTGCTCCCCCGCGCCCCCCAGCAGCTGGTAGAAGATATGGAAGCTGCACTCGTCCTTGGCCTGGCGGATGGCACGCGACTTCTCCAGCAGGTCTGCAGATGGCGAGTCAAGGAGCATGCGCGGGGTAGGGCGCCCACCCCGCCCCTCAGACTCCGGCCTCAGCTGGGGACAATTTGTGCTGGCTGCTTGGGTTACATAGGGGGACCCAGGAGGAGGGATCCAGGAAAGAGTGGTGAGGAGGGGCACAGCCCCTGAGCCTCAGTCTCCTGCCCTGTTCAGTGGGGTGACGGCAGCATCCACCTTGGTCACGGAGGGCTGGGCCCTCAGTGACACATGCAGGGCGCTCGGGATGGTGGCGCTCAGGACGGTGCAGGTCACTGCTCCAGGACTGGTGGTGGCACTGATATGGGGTCCGGGCACAAGAGGCCCGTGCCCCCACCCAAAGGCATCCCGGAGCCCTCAGGTTGGCCATCAAGCCCCACCTCTGGTCAGTGGCGGGGAAAGAGCTGTGCCCAGCAGGGGCAGCGCACAGCCGGGAGAAGACCAGAGGACCTGGACTCTGAAAGCGGTGTGGGAGGAGCCTGCGCTCCGGGACCCTGAGCCCAGCGAGGAGCTGGGCGCTGGGAGGGGCCAAGCGCTGAGGACTCGCTCAGTGGGGCCTGGGGCTGCAGGGCACGTGGCACCTGGGGACAGCTGACCCGTGGGGCCTGCTGTGTCCCAGTTCTTTATGTCCTGAGTGGCCTTTGGAGAAACTCTTCCCTGGGTGACACGACACACCCCGAGGACAGGGATGTGCTTGAGAACAACAGTTAACATGACTGATCGCTGCCAATCTAATATTAACACTGAGGGACGTTGCTAGTCTGTGTGGGTCCCCACCTGCAAACACCACAGCTTGCTCTGCAGCGCATAAGCGAGAGGCTCACACAGCCCTCTCAGGCGCTCTTGGTAGCTTCTACCTTCCTTTTCCTTTTGCAGAGGGAGAAACAGAGACAGAAGCCGCCAAGCCCAGTGCCTAAAGTCTCACAGCTGCAGGGCTGGGATTCGAACCCAGGCTTCCGCGGTTTCATGGCTGGGCTCTTCGCTCCTCTGCTGGTGTCTCACCCATGAATGCCTTTGAAGGTCAAGGGCCTCTGGCACAGGAGTGACACAGACACCTGAGGCCGATCCTGAGAGGCCTGGCCACTTCCAGGGCCCTCACCTCGCCAATTTGCCTGTGCCTTTCCCAGCTGGATCACAGCCTTGAGCATGACAGGCCAAGGACCCAGCTTCTAGCAAATCCTTGAAAATGGAGGTCATGGGGACCTTGAGCTGGCACCTCACGGCAAGGCAAGGCCTTTTCACAACAGTGGCAGCTGTGTTCCCATCCCAGGGCGGGAGATGCTGCACTGGGCCCTGGCACAGCCAAGGGCTCTATTTCCTGGAGGCACCAGGTGCAAAGGGCCACCTCTTCCCTGTGCCCCACCCAGGTCCCACGGGCTGCTCGGGCTATGAGAAGATACAGGTCTCGATGTTGGCGCCCACGATGTACCCGGCAACATCAAAGTTGATGCGGATGAATTTGCCCTGGAAGGGGACATAGGATGTTCAGCTGTGGACCTGAACCCAGAGCCTCCAACCCTCACCATCCCACGGGCCCGGGGCCTCTGACACCCTTCCCTGCGACTGGAACCCCCACCCCACTTGAGTCCCAGCAAGGGGTCTCTGAAAATTCCACGGTCCAGGTCCAGCCTTTTCCCTCAGACCTGTCCCCTAAACCCTTCCCCGCATCACTGACAGTGGCCACTCTGTCCCCAGCACTCACAAAGCGGGAGGAGTTGTCGTTCTTCACTGTCTTGGCGTTGCCGAAGGCCTCTAGGACCGGGTTGGCCTGGAGAAGCTGCCGCTCCAGCTCCCCCTGCCGGGTGTGGGAGACAGAGCCTGGTGAGACTGGCTCCCCTGCGCCAGGCCCGGGCTGGCCTGTGAGGGGCCTTTGTGTGCGAGGGGGGGTGGGAGGGGATGGACTTCCCACATCCGGGCCCTGCCCATCCATCTATTGTCAGGGGACCAGGAAACATCTCCAAACATACTGGTGAATGGACACCAAGCACAAAAACAAGCTGCACAATCCCTGCAATGTGCTCTCGTGAACAAAAACTAAAGAAAAAAACACTGCAAAACAAGACTCTTATTTTTACAGATATATACATGTTGGTAAAGACATTGGAAAAGGCCTTCAAGGGTACGTTCCAAGCTGTCAACAGCACAAGGCACCTTAAGAAAGGGGACTGAAAAGGGGATTTCACTTTGTCTGATTCTGTTGTCGTTACATACATATGTAATGTTGTATTATTGTAAAAACAAACCCTTTTTTAAATTTTTGAAACAGATCCTTGCTATGTAGTTTGGGCTGGTCTTCAGCTCATGATGTAGCCCAAGCTGGCCTCAAACTCATGGCAATCCTCCTATCTCAGCCTCCCAAGTGCTGGGATTACAGGCGTGCACCACCACACCTGGCTAAAAATCTTCAATTAATAAAAAAGTACTTCAGACCATCTGGATCCTAAAGATAAACGGTGGTTCCCTTCACTCAGCACACAAATGCAAGGTAGGAAGCTCTGAACTTCCCTTCAGCTCTGTCAGTGTCAGAGCCAGGCACATAGTAGGTGTTCAATAAACAGCAGCCCATGGTGATCCTCCCAGACTACATTTTGGTCATGCTGGGTGGCTTTGTGGAAGGAAAGAACAAATGTAAACTGAGAGGCATGTGGTTTGGCACACGGAAAGGTCCAAACAGGTTTCCCCCCAGCTCAGCCAGGGGCAGTGTGCACACAGTAGGGCTTCACCACACAGCAGTACAACCTTGGTGTGCACATAGCAGGACATCATTAGGGGCAGTGGGGGACCCTGGCTGTTTTCTCCCACAGACCACGGGCTGCGTCGAGGGGCAGCAAGATGGGGGGGGCTCCCTCCTACTCACATAAGACATGGTGCTGGCGGAGGCCTGAGGACATCACAGGACATGAGAGACGGACCGGACACGGCACATGGAACATGGACAGACATATGGTGAACAGGCAGCCGGGCAGGCCAGGGTCGCGGGCAGAGGGGCTGGGAACCAGGAGGTCTGGGGACCACACATGCCAGTTTTGACCCTACCACATCCCTTCCTGGCCATGTGCCCCCCGCCAGGTTTCCTTGTGGTTCCTGGGGGGGCAGTGACTAAGGCAGAAACATGGCGAGGTGAGCTCAGAAAGGGAGGTGCACTGGAAGCCAGTGGGCATGGCACCCACCCACAACCAGGCCACAGGAAGGGGAGTGTCTGCAGGGTGCTGGGCAGCATTCCAGGCCTGGTGAGGCCAAGAACTGGCCCTGATCTCTCTCTGTCACCTACCCCTGGTCCCATAAGGGCACACAGTAGGTGCTTGGGTGGCCCAGGTACAGGGTGGGGAGAGAGACCGAGACAGACAGACAGAGACAGAGGTAAAGACAGAGAGAGAGACAGAGACAGACTTGTGAGCCCAGGGTGGCGCACACTGCTGTGGCTGGCCCAGGGTGTTCCCAGCGGGTGGCTTACGGGCACGCCCGGCTCCTTCCTGCCCTTCGGCGATGATGCCACGTGCGCCAGGTACTGGATGACCTTCTTGGTGTTTTCTGTCTTGCCGGCTCCAGACTCCCCACTGTGGGAGACAGGGGGACATGGGGTCTGCTGAGGCTGGGAGCCCCTGCGCTGCCCCTCCAAGCACAGCCACGCGGAGCCAGGACCCTTCCGCCTCCAGGAAGCCCCCAGGCGACTCACGTGCAGAGGATGGACTGATCCTCACGGTCTGCGGGGACAGAAAAGGGGCCATGTCACTTGGGGGGTTCTCCCTTACACTCTCAGGGTCATCCCAAGGGGCTGGACAAAACTGGGTCTGGAGGTGACATCCCTGCATTCTAACACCCCTCCCCTCCCCAACTAGCGCTCTGCTTGCTGTGTGACTGGGAAGGCCTCTGACCCTCTCTGATGCCTCGTCTGTCAAATGCAGAAGACAGATCCAGCAAAACAGAACAGCATTCATTCAACAACCTCCATCCGGGGCCCGACTGTGCGCCTTCTCAAAGACACCGAGGTCAGGGACCCCAGAATTCAGCCCCGGTCCAAGACATTGCACCAGCACCTGGCTGGGCCTGCATCCTGTTCGAGGGCGCACTGGCCACCTACTAAGCACCAGGCACCTGTGCCGAGGGATCGGCAGGGTCACTCTCAGAAGCTAACACTGAGACCCATGAGCCTCTGATGTCTACAGAGCCAGGACACAGAGGCGCCAGGGCCACAGGAATGACTTAGGGGGTGGGGCAGCAAGCTTCCTGAAGAGGAGGACATTTCTGACAGGGAGGGGCACCCCAGCAGCGGCGCAAGGGCAAAGGGTGAAGGGCAAAGGGCAGAGGCCAAACGTGGGACTGTGTCCTAGCCTGAGAGACAGAGGAGACAGGGCTGGGTGCAGGAGGAGGTGTTGAGGAAGTGGCGGATAGATGGGCTTTAGAGCTAGAGAAAGGGATGCCTCTGGGTGGGTTTTTCTTTTCTTTTTTTTTTTTTTTTGAGACAGGGTCTCCCTGTATAGTTCAGGCTGGCCTCGAATTCACTTTGTAGCCCAGGCTGGTCTTGAACTTGCAACGATCCTCCTGCCTCAGCCTCCTGAATGCTGAGATTACAGGGGTGTGCCACCACGCCTGGCTGAGTGGTTTTAAGCAGGAAAATAAGACTGAGTGTGATGTGCACTGGGAGGCTGAGGCAGGAGGATGGCTGGAGTTCGAGGCCAGCCTGGGCTGCATGGAGAGACCCTGACTTAGAAGAAACAAAACCAAGCACAACACTCGAGCACAACGCCCAACATAGAACAAGAAGGTAACAGACAGCACCTCCCAAAGGGCACTGGGTTCAAATCCCACCTCAGCCTCCCCCAGGATGGCTGTGGGCAAAGGCTGCCCCCTCAGGGCCTGGTTTTCCCATTTCCTGGGGCTGCCTGGGGCTCAGTGATAGAGCCCAGAAAGGCCGAGGGAGCAGCCACAGGGGCAGAGGGACCACAAGGGAGCAGCCACAGGGGCAGAGGGACCACTGCCTGTTGGGGATGTCCATGGCGCCTCGGAGACACACAGAAAGTCGCTAAGACGGATGGGACAGAGCAGCATGGGGAGACGGGGGGGCCACAGATGCCACTGCACAGCCGCAGGGACAGGAGGGCCTGGGGCCGTCTCCACGCAGGCCACACACTGGCCAGAGATGAGGCTAACAAGCCTCAAAGGACCAAAGGGACCCTGCTGGCACTCAGACTAAGCCCATAATCGTGGCACTCAGGAGGCTGAGGCAGGAGGATCGCCTGTGAGTTCAAGGCCAGCCTGGGCTATGTATGAGACCCTGTCTCAAAATTAAAAGTAATTCGAAACAGAGAGAAAAGTGGAAAACCCCAAACCATGTGGAGATTGGTGGGTCCAGCAAAAATCTAACAAGAAACAAATCCGTGTTGAGCAGAGTAGGGCTGGGCCTCAATACAGTGTTTATTTATTCCTAAAACACCATAATACAAAGCGCAGAGTCTGATAATAGCTAGGAATTAACATAAAAACAAACAAAGAGCCAACAGAACCAGACAGGGCGACCTTTTACCATCTGTAAACTTCATCTACAACGCAAACATGATCTGCCAGGATGCGCAAGCTGCATGCCGCGCGGGACAGGGCTTCACAAGTGGCCTAGGCTCCTAAAACAGTTGCCCTTGTGCAGTACACAACCTGACCAGCTGTACATGGAGGTCTGGGCTCTCTCTGAAGGACTGCGCTCCACCCCAAGGATCGTGGGGGTCATGTCTAAAATTCAACAATCAATGTTGGATGAATGAACGGCCTAGGAATTCTTGTCCCTAGGGAAAGCGACCCCACCTGTTGAGCAGGTGTGAGGAGGAAGGATGTGGTGAGGACCCAGAGCTGTACCCACCCCGATGACCCCCACGGACGCTCACAGAAACGCCCAGCCTATGCTCCAGCCCTGACCCAGCTCCTGGAACGACTCACCTTGGAGCATGCTCCTGTAGGCACCCTCAGTCACTGCATACACGTGGGGCGGCACCTCGTGGCGCTTCTTACCACGGTACATCTCCACGATGGCCTCCGTGTAGATGGGCAGCTGCTTGTAGGGGTTGATGACCACACAGAACAGGCCGGAGTAGGTCTACACCAGGTGAGAGGGAGGGTAGCCTCAGCACAGGGCCCCTGTACAGCTGGACAGGCTGCGCACTGCACAAGGTGCATCTGCACAGAGAGTCTAGATGGGAAGGTGAAGATTCACCATGGGTGGGGGGAACGTGGCCTCTGCAACTGCCAGCTGAGGCCAGCGATCTCTGTAGTCGCTAGCAGATGAGTGGCGTGGGCCACCCAAGGTGGGTCCAAACACTCGAACTCAGGGAGGCTGCAGAGAACTGCATAGGCTGAGCAGCCACCAGGCCTGAGGGGCAGAGGAGAGACCGTGACGTGTTTACCGTGACATGTTTGTAGCGACATCACACAGGGCCTCTGTTGTGACAAAGACATCAAGACCAGATCTGTGGACCCTGGTGACCCAGGAGTCACAGGTCCTGCTTAGACGGCCCTGCACGGCACTGCCTTCTCATCAGGAAAGGTGCTGTCTGGCTCCCAGGGGCAGGCAAGGCCTTGCACTGAGCTGCGTCCCCAGCCCCCTCCCCATTTCTCACTTTCAGACAGCGTCTCACTGTCCTTGTTGCCCAGGCTGGACTTGAACTTTCGATCCTCCTGCCTCAGCCTCAGTGAGGGGATGGCAGGCTTTTGACACCGCAGCAGGGAAGCAGCTGGTTACCTAGGGGCTGGCTTTGGGGCTGTTTTCTGCACCCAGACCGCTCCGCCTTGGGGTCTGACTTGGGCAGGGCGTGGCCACACAGGTGCCAACCCCCAGCCAGGGAGGGCAATGCACAGCGGAGGCAGGAGTGGCACAACCGGTTTGCTGGGTGTTTTCTGGGCCTGGCAGTGGCTCCCTCCCCAGCTGGGTGCCCTCCAGGGCGGGGCGACCGGGCTGCATTCCCTGGGAGGGTATTTCATGCGGCTGGCGCCCGGCCCCCTCTCCTGGCTGGCAGGGAGCTCCCCCGTGCCACCTTCCAGCCAGCCACACCTGGTTCCCAGGGCAACAGCCAGGATGGAAATCGGAACTGGCCAACAAGACCAGGACCAGGGGAGAGGGTCTGGGATGCCCTTGTCACAGATCACGGCCGGGGCTGGCCCGTGCGGGGCTCTGAGGGCCACCTGACCCCCTCGGCCAGCGGCTCTCCCCAGTCTGGATTCCTCCTGGGGACCCAGGAGGCTACCGCGCCTGGAGGTAATGAGGGGAGCCCAGCCCAGGCGGCCGCCAAGCCGCTCACGTTACCGCCGCCTGGGAGCCAGCCCCCCCCCCCACGCTCCTCAGCCGAGGCGCCAGATGAGGCCTCTTCCAGCTGTGCATCGCTTTGCATAAAGGGTTTGCTTTATTTCTACCTCATTTTCCCTGCCTGGGGTGAAAGACTGTGAGATCCTTAATGGGCTCCCCGCCTCCGCTCCCATCCCGCCTTGGGACATCCAGTGAGGGGACTGAGACCCTCAGCACCTGAAGGTCAGACAGGTTTCCAGCTGCAGAAAGTGGGTCTCTGGAGCCCGGGACACCCTCCTCCAATGGAGTAATACCGTTTTCCCTACCACCAGTTAGTCAGTCAACAAACACATATTAAACCTGGGTCCTACGACCAGCAGGGCAGAGCTTGAATCACACTGCTGACACTATGCAGCTGAGTGGGTTGAGCAAGCAGCTTTTCTGAGTCCACTGTTCTCATCTAATGCAGATGGGAGTAGCTTCCTGAACACTCTTCCTAGCACAGTGGCCAGGACCAGGATCTGGTGTCAGGTCAACCCAGGTTTCAATTGAGCTGAGCCAATTCTTGTCTTCAGGGCTTTGTCCAAGTCTGTCTGTCTGTCTATCTTTCTTTACTTTTCTGTCTTTCTCTCTTCCTTTCTTTTCTTCTTTTGCTTTTTTTGAGATAGGGTCTCGCTACTTAGTTCAGGCAGGCCTTGAACTTACTACATAGCCCAGGCTGGCCTCAAACTCACGGTGATCCTCCTGCCTCAGCCTCCCAGAGTGCTGGGATCACAGGTATGCGACACCACCCATCCCTTTTCTGAGGCATTTGTATAATGCCTGTGACAGCAGACACCTCACAAGGTGGCCAGGTGGGGGCAGAGTACTTCTTTACCCACACTTGGTGGTACAAGCCTGTAATCCTAGCACTCTGGGAGGCTGAGGCAGGAGAATTGAAAATTAGAGTCTCAACTAGATAATTTAGGGATTAGCAAGACATTGTCTCAAGAAAAAAAGAGCTGGGGATGTAGCTTGGTGTGAAGGTCCTGGGTTTGATCCCCAGTATGGAAAAAATTAACAGCAGGCAACGGTAAGCACGTGCCCGGGGCGTTACTTGCCACCCCCTGGCCTTTGTTGAGGTCCAGGGCAGTGGATGGGGCAGAGGCCTCTTCCCCACGGCTGGGAGAGGCTCGAGGCACAGGGTCTAGAAGGGTCCACAGAGGGTGCCAGGCCCTCCTGACAGCCTCCATCCAAACCCACACCCACCGCCACGGGCCCAGAGCCAAGCTGCTTGGTCAGAGCCTTGGACCGCGTCCTCCGTCACCTCTGCTGCAGTGAGGCCGGGCACCCACAGGGGCTTGGCTGCCTGCTGGGTTCCCTCCAGCGGAGGCCTTGCGACGCTCAGGCCACTTGACATTCCTGCGTCAGGCGGGATCAACAGTCCCGGGCTGAGCAAAGCTGAGGGCACACACTTGGAAGTGTTCACTAAATATTTGCTGGCTGCTCATTCTGCTCGGTTTCCACCATGGTCGCCGACATTCCCGTCCATCTCTCTAATCCTGTTTGCTCTGCTCACTGGTGTTCATCACACTCAGTGCCCACAAGAGCCGCCCTGGAAGCTTATTAAAGGAAAAGAAAAAGCTAACGCCTGCGCCACACCCCTGGGCAGCTGTGGAAATGACTCCAGGCAGGCGTGGGTGTCTCTGCAGAACTCTCCAGGTGGTTCAGCAGGAGCCCGTGCAGTGTGAAGATGCCGCTCCGACAGACCAGTGGACAGACCAACCCGTCGACCTCACAGCAACCATCCCACCCTACTCGCAAGCCTGCACCCAGAGGACTCGGGTCTGCCGTGTCTGCCTGGGTGACTCTGCTCAATGAACTTGATCGGTCCATGCCTCAATTTCCCTATCTACAGAATGGGGACATTCTAATTTTATAATTGTGAAAACTTACTGAGACAATGTCTTTTTAAAATCTTGGAAGAAGTCAGGTGTGGTGGTGCCCACCTGTAATCCCAGCTCTCAGGAGGTTGAGGCGAGAGGATCACAGTGAGTTGGAGGCTAGCATAGGCTACATAGTGAGTTCAAGGCCAGCCTAAACTACCTAGCAAGACCCTGTCTCAATAATAAATAAATACATACATATGTAAGATAAAGGGCTTAGGAGGGTACTTCATAAATGTTTCATAAATGCTAGTCTTTATTGTGTTTTACTCTCTCCCAGCCTTGGCTGACTCTTACGTAAAATGTAACAATAGACTAAACCTTGCCTAAGGGAGATGAAATGAGTTAACGGAAGCGCAGAGTTTTCTGTTCTCCCTGGTCTTTATCAGTTTACCGGGCGTGGTGATGTACACCTGTAATCCCAGCACTCTAGGAGGCTGAGGCAGGAGGATCCCAAGTTTTAATCTAGGCCAGGCAATTTGGTGACTTAGTGAGATCCTGTCTCAAAACTTAAAAATTCAAAAAAGGGCTGGGGATGCAGCTCAGTGCGAAGGCCCTGGGTTCCATCCCCACTATCAGACAGATACTGAGATCTGACTCGGACAAATACTGAGGGTCCTAATGCAGGGCACAGACACGCCCACCCTCACCCCCACCCCCGCACTCACGTAGATGAGGCCCGAGTAGTAGCGCTCGCGGAGGTTGTGCAGCACCGAGGCCTCGTTCAGGCAGGTGAGCTCAGCCATGTCCTCGGCCTTGCTGAACTTGGGCGGGTTCATGCGATGGACCTGGTCCCGCGGCAGCCGCAGCCGCCGCCCACTCTCTGCCAGCTCCACTTCTGCCTCCTCTTCGCCCTCATCGCGCAGTGCGGCCGCCTCGAACCCGTGCAGCTCCGAGGGCACCCATACCAGGCGCCGCGCTGTCCACTCCACTTGAGGGGTGCCCGCGCCTGTGCCCGCACCCGGGGAGCGCGGTGCGTATAGGAAGGACTGCGCTGCCTCGGGCACCGGGCCCGGCCTGGCGGGCGCTTTGCGCCCGGACACCGACAGCGTCGCGGCTGCCATGGTCTGTGGGGAGAGAAGAGAATGACTTTAGCACTCTGGGAGGCTGAGGCAGGAGGATCACAAGTTTAACTCGGTCCACTAAGAAGGAAGACAGACCTCAAATTTTGGGTGGTCAAAAAAAAATTGAGTGGTCCAGAGAGAAGGCGTATTGGTGTTTTTGTATTTCATGACTTTCTGAAGTGATACTACTTGTATCTATACCTACCTGTTAGCATTAGTACTGGGGACTGACCCCTCTGCCGCTACACTGAGCTATACCCTGAGCTTTAAAAAAATTTTTTTTACTTTAAAACAGGATCATGCTAAATCACTATGTTGCCCTGGCTGGGTTCAAACTTGTGATTGTCCTGCCTTACCCTCCCAGAGCGCTGGGATTACGTGACTTTGTTTTTTTAGATGTGGTTACTAGAAAATTTTAAATTACACATCTTGCTTGCATTGTGTTTATGTTGGACAGCGTTGATCTAATCCCAGGAGACAGATAAAAGTCAGATAAATAAATTATATAGTATATTAAGTGATGATAAATGCCTGTGAAAGCAATGCAGCAGGGAATATGGGTGTTAAGGCTGGGGTGTGAAGCTCTGACTGGGGTGTCCAGGGAAGGCATCTCCAATAGCCAGGTGAAGGGAAAAAGCCACCAGGGTGTTTGGAGGAAAGTGGCCTGGACAGCGCAAAGGCCCTGAGGCGGGAAGGTGCATGGGAGCCTAGGTCACTGAAGAGGGGCCTGGTTGGCTAGAGCCAAGCAGTGGAGGGGAAGAGGGTGGCAGGTAAGATAAGAGAGGCCTAGTGTCCCATGCCTATAATTCCAACACTCTGGAGGCTGAGGCAGGAGAATCGCTACACAGTGAGTTCAAGGCCAGGCTGAATTACATGGTGAGACCCTCTCTCAAAATTAAAACAAAACACAAAACCAAAAATAACCTCTGAGTTTTACTCAGTGTGAGCCCCAGGAGGCAAATGATTTGAATTTTGTTATCAGATTCCCTGGCCACTCTGGTGGCCCCTGCCCCACACCTGCTGCCTGGGTTAATGCCTCCTACCTGGGGCCAACACGCCTCCCTCTACCCTGGACCCCAAGGCTTCTCCAAGCCAGGCTCTGCCCAGGTGGGGGCAGGGGACCTGGAGCCCCGAGATGACGCATTTGGGGCCCTGGTTGCCCCAGTCCTGGGTGGACCAGACTTCGTCTCAGTTCATCCACACAGAGTGGTGAGCTACCAACCCCGGGGTTCACTGGGCCCTTCCCTGCCCTCCAGGGGCCCTAGACAGTGCAGGACAGACAGTAATGCCAAGGGACAGGCAGCACTGGTGAGCACTGGTCACCAAGCGCTCGCATGGTTCCCTCCTCCGGCCCGGCCCTCCCTTCCTCCGGGTCCGCTGCTCTTGGGAAACAGTGGTGCGTTTCTCCCCTCCCCGAGTCCCAACAGCCAAGGCTCACTCAGGCCTCTGGGGTGGCCTTCATATACCCAGAGCCAGCTTCACTGAGGGACTTTACCCCCCACCCCGCCCCACCCACTTCCTCTCTCACGCGCGGCCTTTGACCAGGAAGGTTTGGGAGCTTGTGCAATGGCCCAGCCCTGAGCCTCCCTTCCTGGAGCCAGGAGCCCAGGTGCGCAGGGCCATGCTCTCTACCACCCAGGAGTCCAGGTGCTAATCTCCCAGGACCCCAGAGTTTAAGGCCCAGAGCATCTTCCCTTGGACCTGAACACAAGGACAGGCTGGCACCCTCCTCAGAGCTCACAGCAGCCCAGACAGGTGGGTGCGGGGGGCCCAGGGTTGACAGTGGCCCTGGTCGGCGGGTGCCTGCAGGCCCAGCCCGGAACTGCTGGGCCCCAGGCCACCCGCCTGCCTCAGCGAGCAGGAATGCTCTGCCAGGACTCATCATGGTCACCAGGGCAGGTGACAGCACCTGCCCTGGGAGGGGCAGAGACTGCAGGGAGCCGCCCTGGGGCAGGGGTTTCGCCTGCTGGCTCCAGCTTCTGACCTCTGTGCAGCGTCAGACCAGGAGTCCAAGCCTCCTCCCTTAGAACGGGGGTCACACCCAGCCTCCTCCCTCGGACAGCCACCCACACACCCAGGCTCTCCTCCTGCAGACCCCAGGGTCCAGGCCTGGCCTCCTCCCTCAGACAGACACCCACACACCCAGCCTCTATTCCCTCAGACGGGGGATTCCGACACAGCCTCTTCCCTCAGACCCCAGGGTCCAGGTCCAGCCTCCTCCTTCAGACCTGGAGTCAGTACCCCAGACCCTGAGTCCTGACCCTACCCTCTTCTCTGAAGAGCTGGGAGTTCAGGCTGGCAGCACAGACCTTACTCAGACCTGGGGTGCTTGGTCCCTAGGCCCCCCTCTGGATCTAGGAGTGGAAAACCCCATCTCTCCCATACCCCAGAGCCTGTGTTTCGGCCCCCTCAGCCCCACCCCGCGGATCCTGGGGCTACCTGGGGGGTTCGAGCAGGAGCAGGCAGCGGAGGAGGGGGCGCGGGGATCCCCGTCCTCTTCGGGCGCTCAGGTGCGGTTCCCTCCGCGGTCCAGCGCGGGGCGGAGCCACGTCGCGTCGCGGGGCGGGAGCCGGGCTCTGATGTCACCCACACCTGCAGCCCGGTAGGGGGCGGATCCTGGAGCTGCAGGGCCCTGGACAGCGACCAGGGAGGGGAGGGCGGTCAGCGGCCAGGGGGGCGGCGGCGCCAGGGACTCCTCCTACTCCACCGGCAAAGGTCACCGCCCGCGTTGCAGAGGGCTAAAGACGCCCCAGGTTCGAATCCCTGCCTAGGAACCGTGGCCCAGGAAATTAAAACGACTTGTAGAAAGGGCTCGGGCCAGGGCCTGATCATGTATTTATTCTCTCTGAGCCTCAGTTTCCCAACTCTGGAAATGGGAACACACAATCCACAGAGTACAAGATAACAGGAAGTCATTCTGGACACCTGATTTCATGCTTACGAGTGAAATGAGGACGAAATGCTGTGAGGCAGGGACGATCGGAGCCTGCATTTCTCGAGTGGGGAAACTGAGGTACAGAAGAGTTAAAAAAAACGTGCTCAAGGTCACCCAGGGTGGAGCTGGGATTCAAGCCCGGATCGTTGCTTGCCATCCTAAAGGATGGGGCTTGGGCACAACGTGTCGTAAGTGGGTCCCCAAAAATGTAACCTCCCTCCCACCAGCTAGTACCTGGAACCCAGCTCCCCGGTCTATGGCCGCCGGGCCACTCCCTTCCTGAGGGGCCTGCTACAGGCTTGGGTCTCCAAGGGTTATATTGCCCACCCCCTGCCACTGCCACCCCTGCTTCTGTCCGGTCCGATCGTTCCTTCCTGTAAAATGGGTAAAATAGAACGCAATTTGACTTCATAGGATAACGGAAGGAAGTGATTTTAGTTATAAAAATAAAAGCATCGATGCCGGGGCATGGTGACACATGTTTGTAATCCCAGCACCTGGAAGGCTGAGGCAGGAGAATTTCTGAGAGTTCAAGGCCAGCCTGGGCTACATAGTGAGACCTCAAAAAACTAAACCAACCAAACAAACAAAAAGTCCTAGTGCATTGTAGGTGTTCAGATATGCCCCCTCCCCGTCTCTCTGTCTCTGCCAGTCACGGCCCTCCTTGCTACCCGCAGTTCTCACTCGGAAGAACAGACACGGCCATCCTGGGGGTGGGGGCCTGCAGGCCATGACTCAGGTATTAAACTGCCCAAGGTCCCAGAGACGGCCTCAGTTTCCCTTCCTGCGGAACAGGCTCAGTGACGTTCGTGGCCACCCCGACTCAGCCTCGCACGCAGTGGCAACTCGGGGTGGGGGCGCGTGGCCACCCAGTCCCCCCGCCCCGCCCCCGTTCCGCTGTGCGCCCAAGGTGAGTGTCCCGTCACCGTCCCTCTTCCGTCGCTCGCGCCAGACCCGGGGCCCTGATCGCCGCCCTCAGGCTCCGGCCTCCCCGGAGCCAGTCTAGCGCCGCGGCCCCGGGCGGGATGCCGGCCCCGGGCACTCACCGGTGTACAGGGCCGTCCTGAGGCTTCGGCCTGGGGAGAAAGAGGGGTGGACTCACGCCACGGCCCCGCCCCCACGAGCACACTGGGGACCAATCGGTGCCTGCTGCGGCAAGCTACGGCCCCGCCCATGGGGGCAACGGCCGCCAATCAAGAAGAGCGGCTGGTAGGCTGGGCCAATCAGAAGTTTCCGAAGGATGCCAGCCGTGGGAAAAGAACCTGGCCGGACAGCAGAGGCAGGCCGTGCGGTGGTGGGTGGGATCCCAGACGTGACGAGCAGCAAAAGTGACCAATGGATAGGTGCGGGGGGCGTGCGTGAGCAGGAGGCCCACCCGGACCCGGTGAATGGGCTGCTTTGTGCGCGGCGGATGAATGGAGCCCTTTGTGAGTGCCGGCGTGGGGGTGCGGCTGGAGGCCGGAATGCCTGGGTCCCCTGGGAGCCGGCGGCAGGAGAGACAGGAGAGGGAATTCACTTTTGTCGGACGCCAACCGCGGGTCAGGCACTGTCCCGGGCTCTCTTCCCGAGGGGAGGCGTGGGCTGCGATGCCATCAGTAATAATGATCATTTATGGAGCGCCTGGTGTTTGCCAGCAGCTGTGGAAAGCGCGTTACCTGCATGATTTCATTTAAACCCTGCAACAAACCCCCTTGCAATCGGTGCCATTAAGATCTTCATCTTGCAGATGAGGTAAACGCACGCTGAGAGGACGGTGATAATTGCCGAAAGTCTCAGAGCTGGCAGGCTGCAGGGCAGGGGTGGGGCGTCTCCCCATCCGACTCGGGAATCCGGTGCCTTTCATTACCATGCTGCGCCCAAACGTGAGGCGATGGTAAAACTGAGGCTCGGGGGAAGGGCAGGAAACATCCTAAGGTCACAGAGCTAAGGCGCCTCCAAACCCCCAAGCGGCTGTGCGGGCCTGGCCATTGCTAAGATCCCTGATCTACTTCTGCATCTGTGAAACTGGGCCGATGGCCTTTACAAAAGTGTCCCTCTTCCCTCTCTCTCTGCTAAGCTCTGCTTGGTTTTGCTGAGGACCCTGGTAGTGTTATTTGTATGTGTCAGGTCTCCCCACTAGAATATAAGTCCCAGGAAGACAAGGATCTCTGTTCAAGCATCCACTCCCAAAGCCTCTACCACCTCCCACTTCTTTGCAAATCCTGTGCATGAGGGGATCAGGGAAGAGTGTGAGCTGGGACACAGCAGAACTGCAAATAGGAAATGCAACTCTGGAATCTATAGTCTAATCATAATCTGCCTGGTTACCAGTGATGTCATCAACCCCAGTTAGCACTAAATCTACCTGGCAACTAGTTATGTCATCCTTCCTACTGTGTGTTTAAATTTGCCTGGTAACAGGAGGCAACTTTTATTCTGCTCAGTCTGTAGGGAAATTCATCACATCACTGCTTCCTTTTGCTGAGGGTTTTCTGTGATCTGCATGCTCCTCTCAGCATTTGAATAGTCCCAGTACTTATTGAGCACTCACGTAATCATAAATCTTTCTTCTGTAATCGGTCTCACAGTCCTCCCTGTAACTATCATCATACCCACTTCACAAACGATGACACTGAGGCACAGCTGCCCACATCTGCACATTTCCAAAGCAGCGGGGCCTGGATGTGAACCAACACTGCCTGGCTTCAGACCATTACATGAAACCACCATCAAGGCAGAGATCCAGAGAGCCAAGGCCTGGACCGGTATGGAGCCTCCACCTGCCCTCCATCCGGGCCAGCGGGCAGCAGCCTCAGGACAAAGCCCAGACTTGTTCCTGTGGGGACCCAGTGGGCTGCCCCTGTTCAGTTGTGAGCCCTGGTGGTCAGCACTGCTCTAATCCTCTGGGCATCCTGAGGCTGCCACTTAAGCCGCCTCCAGGGAAAACTCAGGCAGGCCCTGGGCAGAGGCAGTGGCAGGACATGTGTGCACTGAGAATCGGGGCACAGCCGGAAGGCATGACCTGGGTGTGCAGAAGTAAGGGGCGGCACCGGAAATGTGGAGGAAAGGCGGTAAGCGGGGGTGATGTTGGAGTTGGAAGGGGAGAAGACAGGAGAGCCAGGGATGAGGCTGCCGTGTGGACAGATGAGAATTTTGGAAATATTTTTACTTTCTGGCAGGGTCTTCCTAAGTCACTAAGTTGTCCGGGCTGGGCTTCAACTTAAAATCCTCCTGCCTCAGCCTCCTGAGTGCTGGGATTACAAGTGTGTGTCACCATGCCTGGCTGGAATTTTTTCAGTGAGAATAACAAATTGGGGGAACAGCTTCTGTGTCTGGTTGGGAGACAGGAGCCTGAGTCTTTACTGAGAATAAGAGGGTACTGATTTTCACTGTGGGGCCTGACTATAGACCTGCCCGGGCATTTTCCCTGTGGCAAAGATGTGAATGTCCCAGCATTTTATTTTTGGTCACTGGGCTGTTGTTTTTGCACATGTGACTTGGAGCTAGAACTGGCTGTGAGACAAGAGCAAGCGGGTGGCCTGTTGTGGGTCAGGATGAGTGACAGGCACAGCTCTGCCACAACAAATATTGGTTCAGTGCCCACTGTGAGCCAGGCATTGCTCTGGACAGGGGTCTGCAGCTCCCTAAAGGGGTGGGGAAAGAGCTCCTCTTGCGCCTGCTCTGCTCTGCCACTGCAGTGTGAAAGCAGCCAAAAACAAGATGTAAAGGATGAGCAAGGTCTGTTCCAATAAAACTTTATTGACACTAACAGAGACAGTGTGGCCCTTGGGCTGTAGTTTTGGGACCTCTGGACTTAGAAGTGGGTAGGCACAAAGACATGGTTCTGCTCTCACCAAATCCAGATGGTGATTGACCTGGGCAGCAGGCAGTGGGAACCAGTTCACCCCAAAGTCAGAACCTCCTCCTCCCGTGCTCAGAATCCTGCCCTGGTTCCAGTCACATTCAGCACCAAGGCAGAGCCCTCACCGTGGCCCACAAGTCCACATCTGCACATCTCTGGCCCCTTCTAACCTGCACCTCCCTCAGTCTTTCACATTGTTCCAGCCACACCAGCCTCAGTGCTCCCTCCTGTCACAGGAGACCTGGACTGTCTCCTCCCAATCCTCCTTTCTGTGCTGTCTCAGTGAGGCCTTCCCTAACATCCATTTGTCCCCCTGGGCTCTGACACTCCACCCTGCTCTGCACTTTCTAACTGCGGAATTCTGCATCCTCCCACCTCCAGATGTTCATGGTCATTTTTATTATGTACTCCGATGCCCTCATGAGATGGGCGGCTCCATGCAGGCAGGGATGTGTGTCTGTCTAGTCCACTGCAAACTGCCCTGGGGTGGACACTGACCATAGGATGACAGGGTATAAGGGCAGCCGGGCTAAGTGCTGAGAGAAAGGCAGTGGAGCTCAAGAGAGGCAGGAAACCAGGGTGTAGCTTTAGAAAGGGGACCAGGGGCCAGGCGTGGTGGTGCATGCCTATAATCTCAGCACTTGAGAGGCTGAGACAGGAGGATCGCCGGAAGTTTGAGGCCAGCCTGCACAACATAGAGAGACCCTGTTTCAAATACCAAATAAATAAGTACAAAATAAAAAACATAAGAGGGGAGTCAGGGAAGCCTCTCTGAAGAGGTGACCTTTGGGTGGCTCCATATGATGCAGCTGGTGGCACCAGGAAAGGGGCATTGACAATCGGTGAGTAAATGAGTGATGGACAGGTGTGTGGAGTAAATGAATGAGTGGGTGAGGGGATCCATGGCTGGGTGAATGGGGAAGCTCGGGACCATCTGAGTGGAAGAACAAGCGAGTGGGTGAACAGAAGTCATGCACAGTGAGTAGGTACAGAGGTGGGCAGGTGGGCAGTGATCAATTAATGTTTAAATGATGGACAGATGGACACACAGACTCGCAGATGGGCACAGGGCAGATAAATGTACAGATACACAATGATGGATGGATGGACGGATGGACTTTCATTCCTGGGCCTTTGCACATGCTCTGCCATCTGTCTGTTCTGCCCTCTCCTCATCTCTGCCCTGGGTCAACTTCACAAGGCCACCTCTGTTCCGGGTGTGCGGAGGGCTCTGTGGTCTCACCCACTCCCCTCTGGCCCTGCCAGTCTGCCCTCTGTGCTGAGGAGGCCTGGCCGAGGGATGGGAAGGATTGGCGTCCTGGTGCCCTCACACCCCAGCACCCTTTGAGGGCTGAGCCTGACCTAAACCAATGCTGAGCACCAGCCTGAGCAGCCCTGCATGGCCCGCGGATGGGATGTGCTTCCAGAGGGGTGTGGGGTGCACAGAGAGGATGCAGAGCTCTCCAGCCTGGGCTCTGGGGCAGCAGGAGACTCTGATAGCATTACTGCCATGGGGTCTGCGGGGCTGAGTGGGCCCAACTGTGTTGTGCCTGGTGTGGGGTCTACCAGGGGCCAGGTCTGCATCACTGACAAGGTCCTGTTCAGTGCTGACCTTCTAGGAGTCCATGGCCCACTCTCTCCCTCCCTTTACCTGCCATGATCACCCTGAATCCCTCTCCATCTCCCCACCCAGATTGGAGGCCCTTAGGCAGGGTTTAGGTTTGATTCTTCTCTGGAGCTGATAGTTCCAAAAGGCCAGATCAGACTCATGCTAGGTGGACCTCCCCGCACAGGGTTTGGAGCACAGCGTGCCTCAGAGGAGCTTGCTGTCTGAGCAAATGAATGAAAAGATGACTGTGGCAGCTGATGAGTTCCTACTTGTACCTCAAAACCCAGCTCAACAGTTCATTTTTTCACTGCCAGGCCTGGTGGCACATTCCTGTAATCCCAGCACTCAGGAGGCAGAGGCAGGAGGATCACTGGGAGTTCGAAACCAGCCTGGGCTACAAAGTGAGCTCAAGGCCAGCCTGAACTGCATAGCAAGACCCTGTCTCAAAAAGACAAAAAAAAAAGAAAAGAAAAACCAGTTCCTTTTTTCTAAGAAGGCGTCTCTGACTCTTCCCAGCTGGCTGAATAGCAACTATGAGCTTCTGAGATGAGGTGTTGTTTCTCTTCCTTGTATGAATGGGAGAAACTTCTAATGAATGAGGCAAAACGATAAGCTGTCAGTCCCATGATTAGATTTTAAAAGATTGATTTATGTGAGGTGATTCTTTTTTTGGCAGTTTGATAAAGAAAGCTGCCCTGAAGGACAAGCTCCTGTGGCAAGAGACGGGGTGACCACTGGGTGACTGCCACAGGAACCAGCACAAGCACCGACCATCCCCCGGCCGCGCTTTGAGATGGGAGCACAGACCAGCCTTCTTACCCTTCCCAGTGGGAGACCCCGAGGCAGAGACCACTGTGCTCTGATCCTTAGTTTTTCTTTTCATTTTTTCTTTTTTATTTTTTTGAGACAAGGTCTTGCTACATAACCCAGGCTGGCCTCGAAGTTGCAGCAATCCTCCTGCCTCAGCCTCCCCGGTGCTGGGATTACAGGCGTGCACCACCACACCTGGCCTCTGATCCTTACTTTTTAAAAACTAAAACAATTTTAATTTTGCAAACTGGGAAAAAATTCAAACACTAGAGTACCGTTTCCTAGGGCCAGCTCAGTCCTCCCACCCCGGGTGACATTTTGGGCTGGATGTATTCGTTATTACACATCCTCTGTGGAAGAAGGCGCTGTTTATAGCAGGCCTTCGGTGGGAGACGGTGGCATGTGCGATCGTCGCTTTCAATACTTTGTACCGGTGAGCTCACCCAGACAACTACCCGCCGCTGAGAGACAGTGCAGAGGGAGGACTGGGGGCTGGGAGAGTTCAGGGGTGACCCCAGGTCCGCTGAGCGGAGAGGCAGGGCTGCGATTGGAACCTGGATTTGAACATCTCCAAAATACGTTGACAACTGCTCCTGCGCTGGTATCAGGAGGCAGGGTCTTTGTGGTGTGTGTGTGTGTGTGTGTGTATGTGAGAGACAGAGACAGAGACAGAGACAGAGACAGAGACATATTGGAGATTGAACCAAAGATCTTCACATTGAGCCACATCCCCAGATCCCCCTGCCCAGTTTATTTTGAGAGAGGGTCCCACTAAGTCGCTAAATTGCCCAGGGTAGGTTTGAACTTGAGACTCTCCAGGAAGCTCCTTTTTAAGAGGTGATTAAATTATCACAGCTCCGCCCTCCGGGATTAATACAATTCTCGCAAGAGTAGGCTAGTTATCGCGGGAACTGCTGTGCTATAAAAGCCAGCTCTAGTTCTAGCCCCCACGCTCGCGCTGCGTGGTGGGGCAGCGGGGAGGCGTTCCCTGGAGGCCGGCCTCGTGGTGTTGGGTTTCCTGTGATGAGCTTTTCCTTATAAGCCAACCGCTCTGTGGTCTTCTGTTATAGGAGCAGATAAACGACAAAGACACCACCGCCGTGTGGCAGACGGTTCCTGATCACACGCGAACCAAAGCCCTGAGTGCCGAGCTCCGTTCCCCTTTGTCCTCACTCCCACATCCAGCCCATCAGCAGGTATTCTCAGCTTGACCTCCAGCACACAGCCGGAGTCTGACTCTTACCGCCCCACTGCCACCCTCCGGCCCGCTGCCTGACGGGTTTCTCTGTTTCCACTTTTCACTGGCTGTTCCCACATACCAGTCACAGGGACCCTGTCAGAACCTGAGTAGGTGCCCGTGCCTTCTGCTCAGAGCTGTCCTGGAGGACATGGCCGTACAGAATGCACCCCTTTGTTCCTTCTTTGACTTTCAATATCTTCCCACTCCATGCACACCAGGCCCTGGCCACTCCTCAGATGCAGTGCACCCGTTCCCACCCCAGGACCCTTGCACCTGCTGTTCCTCTGCCTGCAGTGCTTCTCTTAACCTCCCCCTCCACACACACACACCTTATTCAGGTCTTTACTTAAAAGCTATTTTTGCTATGAAGTCTTCTCTGGCCAGCCATTTAATACCACAGCCATCCCCAGCCCTCACTCCTCTGTACCCCCTCTTCTGCCTCTGTTTCCCCACAGTGTTTTTCATCTCCTAAAGATGCATTACTGTGTCTTATCTGGCTCTTTTTGACCACAAGATAAGACTTTCTGTTCTGTCCCCGACAATGAGGCCAGTTCTTTGCACACGGTAAGTGCTCAGGAAGTATCTCTTTAGGTGATTGAGATAAACAAACCCTTCGAGAAATTCCTCTGCAGCCTGTAGGCAGCCAGAGAACTTTCCCCTCTGAAGACTTTTATGTGCTTCTGGCATTGTCTAACACAGCTGTAGTTATGTCATCATATGGAGGGCAGAGAGGCCCCCAAAGGTGTTTACAACTTTCGGTATTGGTGACTAAACTCGGGGCGTTTGCACTGAGCTACATGCATAGCTGTGGGGGACCACCTGAGTGACCCTGCCAGAAAGAAGAGCAATAATCTCTGTTTTAGCTAAACCTGACCCTGTTTCCATGTGCTGATATGTACAGAGCTGGCTAGGACTTTTCCTTATACCTTCAATGGGCTTTAAGCAAGGCAAATCGGTCCAACTAGGTGCTGGTGGTAGTCTTTGACACAAAAGACAGGACAGTGTCTCCCCCTCACACCTCCCATAGCTCCCAAATAAAACGTGTGAGCCAGGGTGAGGTGGGATGGGGAGCCATGCTCCACGCTGTCAGCTGGGAGATAAGAGGCTATGACGTCCCAGGGCATAAAAGATTACACATCAGAGCTGAAGCTTCGACCCCTAAACGTCACATACTACCTCAGATTACCCCATCCGCAGATCCTTCTCTCTAAATTTGCAGGGGTGATTCCAGGCCTCCTACCCAGCCCAGCTCACAGCGCTAACCTCTCTCTCTTCACAAATTAATAAAACCCAGGTTTGACCGTGGGTCGAGACCTTTATCCCAGTTAGCCATCACTGTGGCTGGACCCAGGCCCCCTCAGCTCTCCAGAGCTACAAATATACCTTAGTGTCTTTATTCTTGCCATGGGTTGCACTGGAAGTGGTAGATTGGAATTAACTCACTAGAATTCAGTAACGTTTCCATGGGATTTACAAATATAAACTTCCTGGGCCAATACGAGGACCAGGAGGGGCTCTTTATACATAGCCTTTTAAATTTTTTTTATTTTGAGGCAAGTTCTTGTTAAGCCCCAAATTGTCTATGCTGGTCTTGAACTTGAGAACCTCCTGCCTCAGCCTCCCAGAGTGTTGGGATCACAGGTCTGCATCACCATGCTTGGCTTCAAACATTTTTTTGTTTAAGAAGACTTTGATAACACAAGGTGGACAATTTCAAAGGCAAGGATAGCAGTTCCCTGCCTCCTCACTTCCCCTCCCAGATGTGTTCCCCTGGCAGTATTTTGGTGTGGCTCCTTCCAGGAATGTTCGCTGTTTATTTACATTGGGGATCTGCAGGCAACAATCCACAAGCCACATCGGGCCCCCTGCCTGTGTCTGTCCAACTATTTCTGCTGTAACAGTGGCTCCGTTACCTGTGTTGCCTATGGCCTCTTTGAGGCCACCAGGAGGGAGCTGAGTAGCTCCAACACAGACATCACAGCACTCGGAGCTAGAACTATTTACCGTCCACAGCTTTACCCAAAGAGCTTGCTGACTCCTGACTTACACATATGGGTCTGTAAGTGAGAAATGTCCGACAGGATTTCTTCTGTGAATGGAAACAGGATGATGGCTGACGTGGGGGTCCTCTCCAGGTGCCTACATCTAACCTTCACACCCGTGTTATAGTCCACGCTCACTGTCCATACTATAGCCCCATGAGCGCCTCACCCCTTGGTGGGGCTGGAAGTGGTTTTCTAATTCTTTCGCCTTGACAAATGCAGCGCAGTGAACACCCTGCCTCTGCTTCCTTGCGCCTCTGAGGGGCTGGGGCGGGGGCTGAGGAATCCGTACCGGTGAGAGATTAACAGGCGTGGCCAAGCCTCTTTCCGTTTTCCTTCTTAGGTGAGAAATGAAAAAGAAACCAAAGTGGCCCAGTGTTTATTACCCAGCCTGGGCAGGGTTCCCTGTTCTCCTGACCTCGGGATGCCCCTTGGGCTCTGCGCCCCTGGCAACAGGCGATCGCCCCCACCTGTGTCTGCCTGCAGAGTATTACCAAGGCCTTCAGACCCACCATAAAGGATGATGGGACGCGTTTATCTGGGACCCAGTTGGCCACTTCCGAGGGGGGGGGATCCACAGGGAGAGAGGTGAAACTGACAAGAGGACGCCCACGGCCGCTTTGTGGCTGACAGTTGGGATGTGGGGACCCCCTGGGCTGTTACATGGGGAAGAGATAAGCAGACAGTGGTGGGGTCCCCTCCACTATGCTACAAGCAGTAAACAGAGTTCAACAATACCATGGAGAGACCCTAGAAACATACCGCCAGGTGGGAAAAGAAAGAAATAAAACAGGGTCCCTGGGCATGGTGGTGCACGCCCGGCATCCCAGCACTCGGGAGGCTGAGGCAGGGGGATAGCCATGAATTCAGGGCCAGCCTAGGTGCCATAGAGAGACCCAAGGGTCTATGGCACAATTCAGAAGACATAATTCACCTTTGAAGTCAACTTAGAAGGTGGTGTTACCCTCAGTAACACCAGGTGGGCTCCCGGAGTCCGAGCACACCCAAGAAGGCACGCAAGTGGGGTGTGTGGGGCTTGGCAGGGGTGGCAGAAACGGGCAGAGAATTACAGGGAGATGAACAAGAGAGCAAAGCGGGGTCAGTCAGAGGATAAACCCAAGCTGAGCGTATGTGAGTCCTCTGCACCAGGACCCACCTCCCATCCTTTATGGTGGGGGTCTCTGGCCGGGTTAAGAGGCTCCTGTCTCCTCAGAACCTGTCCCCTGCCACAAGCAGTTACTGTCTCTTCTCAGTTCCTGCCAACCCCTCTGCCACTCCGTGAAGCACAATTTCCCTAGATGGAGATTCTGTCCCTGGTCACTTCTCCAACCAGAGCAGGTATGTTCTGTAGGTTTTGAGACAGGGTCTCACTATGGAGCCCAGACTGGCCTTGAACTCACAGTAATCCTCCTGCCTCAGCCTCCCAAGGGCTGGGATGATTCAGGTGAGCCACCACGACCAGCTCAGAGGGGTACATTCCGAGCTCAGGGAATCCAGTTCATCTGTACAAAGGGGCCGGTGATATAGTAAGTTCATGAAACCAGATGTGAAGATGCACACCTGGAATGCCAGCACTCTGGGAGGCTGAGGCAGGAGGATCCCATGTTTGAGGCCAGCCTGAGCAATTTAGCAACTTACTGAGAGCCTGTCTCAAAAACTAATATTTAAAAAAATTTAAAAGGTGGGGTCAGGGATGTAGCTCAGTGCAAAGGCCCTGGGTTCAATCCTAAATACTGGGGAAAAAATTAACTCCTGTCCTGTTGTATGTGTAGAATTTTAAGCACACGGCAAACACTCAATAAACATCAGTGGTTACTAATGTTGTTAATACCATAACATTACTGAGATTGGTCTGGGACATTGCAAAAGGCCCCGCCCCAGTCCCCCGCCTCCAGGTGGCTTTCCCTGATTGCCCCTGGGGGGCTCCCAGGTTTGGACGGCTCACTCACCTGTCAGCTCCCCCACTGGGCAGAGGATTCCTCCAGGGTCACTTTGCCTCGGATTCCGAGAGCCTGGCTTAGGGCCGGTGTCCCTTGGCTTCCAGAAGTGTCTGCCCATCTGCATGGAATGCGGGCGGGAGTGCAGATAAGGGCAGGTGGATCATTAACGAATATATGACAGGCTATGTGCGGTAAGACCTGCCGCAGGACGCCGACCTGCACTTGCCCCTTCCGCAAAGCCTGGGGGCGCATGCGCCTGGGGCCCTCGGGCTCTGATGGAGTGGATGGACAGATCCACCGCCTCTGAAGCGTCTGGCGTTCAGACAGTCACTGCTCTCCCCACCCTCTACCTGGAAGACGTTTGACTTGTATCTAGCCTTGGATGTGGCCATAACGAATAAAAAATAATGAGCAAACAAACAATACCGACAACAGTAGGCGTGGGTGAGGATGTAGGGCTACTGAACTCTCGGATGTGCTGGTGGGAATGTAAAATAGTGTAGTCAGCTGGGCGTGGTGGTGCACACCTGTGATCCCAGCAAGGGGTAGGCTGAGGTAGGAGGATCATGGCACATTCGAGGCCGGCCTGGGCTTGCTACACAGTGAGTTCAAAGCCAATCTTGACTACATAGCAGGACCCTGTCTCAAAAAAACAAAATTAAATTAAATTTTAAAATTAAATGGTACAGTTACTACAGCGGGCACCATTTGAACATGAAGCCTGAGAACAGAGCTCCTTACATAGGAACATTCCTTGCCAATGTAAGTGAAGGGGTGGAAGTGGGCCCATTATGCTGATTATCCAGGGGGGCTCAAAGTCATCACAGGGTTCTTAGAGGAGTCAGAGAAAAACCAGGTGTGGTGACACAAGCCTGTCCTCCCAGCACTCCGGGAGGCTAGGCAGGAGGATCACAAGTTGGAGCCCAGCCTGAGCTACTTAGTGAGAGGCTGTCTCAAAATAAAGTAAAAAAGTGCTGGCAGTGTAGCTCAGTGTGAAGGCCTTGGGTTCAGCCCAGTACTAAGAGAAAGAAAAGCTCAGACCCAGCTGTGTCAGGATGAGCCCAGGTCACAGTGGTGCCACACAGACCTCCAGTCACCATGCTCACTGCCCACCAGGAGACATGGGAGGCAGGCACCTCTGGAAGCTGGAGAGGGCGCTACCCAGCTGGTGACTCTGTCCCAGCCCAGCCCGCTGGACTCTGCCCTCCAGAAGCACACAGCAGCAAATCTGTGCCGCAGGAAGTCACAGGCAGAGAAACTCTCCCAGCAGCGGAGGAGAGGGAGCCTGGCCGGTGCCATGAGAGTGGCAGAAGCGGATTCTCTTGTGATTCTGGAGGCCAAGAGAGGCTGAGACCAAGATGTCAGCAGGCTGAGCCTCCAGGGTGCCACCCTCCTGGAAACTCGCCCGAGAGACCCCGTTTCCAAGCATGGTCGCATGCCCTGGAGCAGGAAGGTGGGACCCAACCTCAGGGTTTGGGGGACGCAGCTGAGCCCACAACACTAAACAAGGTGGCTGGTGGTAGACGGTTGGAAGGGCACGGCCCTGCCCAGGCCTGGTGCCCGGGCACCTCCCTTTCAGCCTGGTATCTGCAGCCCTGTTCACTCCCGGTCACCTGAGGAGGGGCTTCTGCGTGGCCAACTTGGGCCACACAAGGGCGCCCACACCACCGTTTGGGGCGCGGCTGGGTCTGGTCCCCTGTTCCTTCCCAGTACACAAGCTCAGGCCCAGGACAGTGCCACAGTGGCAGAGAGTCCTACACGGTGCTTCTAACATTCAGCTGTTCCCAGCTGTGTGGCTCTGAGCGACGAGGCCTTGTGCGTGCGTTGTGGGACTGAGATTGCCCAGCCACGGTGGAGAAACAAGTGGCCATTTGTCAAACATGGAGCAAAAAGCCACAATATGATCCTACATGTGCCCAAAGTAATGGGCAGTGGGGACTGAGCAGATATTTGCACCTCACATTCATCAACAGCCTTATTCTTAAATGGCCAAAAGGTGGAAGCAGCCCAGATAGTCACTGAGAGATGGACAGATAAACCACACATGGTCAGGGCCTGCAGTGGAATATTACTCAGCCCTAAAAAGGAAGGAGACTCTGGCACCATGCTGCAGTGCCAATGAACCAAGGACATTGTGCTAAGTAAGAAGCAGTATTACCCCCAGCCCCACCCTCATGAAGTTGTGGTTCAGTGTTCATGGCCTCAGTTGTTCATAGATTTTTCCTTAGAACCTAACTAATAACTATTTGGGGGAACACTCCCAAAATTTCATGGAAATTGCAAATATCTCTGCAGGTTTTTTGGGTGGGAGGTTTGCAAGTAGCCAATCTGAGAGTGTTATTCAGCTCTCCTTGTTTCTGATTGGCTGCTGCCTGGTAACACATTTTGGACAGGTGCATCAGCATTCCTGCATCTTAGCAGGTTGCTGTACTGCATTCTTAAAGCCCTAAGATGCCCAAGGTGCTGCCAAAACACCTTGTACCTTCTAAGGCTTTACTAATACAGTATTTTCTTGAGTTAAATTGCATAACTGCTGGAGACATAGCACATTTAGGGTTTAAACTATAAAAATGGGCATTACAGGCATTTTTTCAGACCATATCTGAAATTTATGGTTTTTCACAATTCTAGGGTACTCTAGGAATGTAACACCTGTGAATTTCAGGATCCACTATAAACCAGCCACAGCAGTGCAACACCACACGATTCTGCTTCCTTGAGGTTCCTAGAAGTCAGACTCCTGGAGATGGGGGTGATGGCTTCCTGAGGCCCCCAAGGGACCCACACTCCTGCACCCAGCCTTCGAGGATGGGGGTTGTGCAGCTGCTCATTGGGGCCCAGGTTCAGCTTTGCAGGGTGAGAAGGGTTCTGGAGACAGCAGAGACGGTGGCTGCCTGGCAGTGTGAGTGTACTTAGTGCTGCAGAACTGTTCCCTAAAAATGGTTACAATGGCAAGTTGTTTTGTTTTTGTTTTTGTTTTTTTGGTACCAGAATCCAACTCAGAACCTTGTGCTTGCCAGGCAGGCGCCTATACCACTGAGCTCTATCCCCAGCCCACAATGGCAAGTTTTATAATATGTAACCACAATTTAAAAAATAAGGCAAAGCACTCCAGGAGGCTGAGGCAGGAGGATCCATGCAAGTTCCAGGCCAGCCTGGGCTACAAAGTAAGTTCAAGACCAGCCTACATACATAGTGAGGCCCTGTCTCAAAAAGACCAAACAATAAAAAATAAAACCAGCTAGTGATTCTGTTAAATTACGTTTTATCTTGTTATGTATATATGTGTGTACATAGGTCTTCACTGCAACAAAAATTTTAAATGTAGTTTTGTGTGGCTTTTATAAAATAGCAAATAAAAATGATGGCCAAATTTAATTATTATTATTAGTAGTAGTGGTATTGGTTTTTTGAGACAGGGTCTCACTGTGTAGTCCAGGCTGACCTGGAACTCCTGGCGATTCTCCTGCCTCAGAAACCCAAAAAAGTAAAAACAAAAACAACTGCTTGCTGAATTTCACAATGCAAGTGCCTCATCATCATTGTTTACAGCAAACGACTCGCCAGTGTTGACTTCTGGACCTTTAAGTAGACAGCGTGTGAAGGGGCCTCTGCGACCCCCGAGCCAGCTCCTCGGAGTGTCCTGCTGTGTCGGGCCATCTGCCTGCGCCCCTGAGTGTGTTACAGAGCACTTCCAGCACATGGGGAAGGGGGAGGGAAGCACCCCGGGGGTTCATGGTGGGACTGAAGGCGCCTCCCTCCCAGGAACTCATCGGGGACCTTCGTGATGCTCTGTGTGGGGCAGAGCTATGGCATCTGGTTGGCAAAGGCCAAGGTGCCACCAGTACTCTCCCAGCACCCAGGCTGATGCCCTACAGCCAAGAACTCTCTGCTCCAAGCATCTAGGACTCAGTGGTCACACCCATGAGTGTATAGACAGCCGTTCTCTATAGGCCCAATCGTGTCACCGCACACCGTGCCCTCAAGCTCCAGGTTTGTCTACAGTTCCAGTTTTTGTTTTGTTTCGTTTTGTTGTGGTTTTTGGTTTTGTGAGACAGGGTCTCACTCTGTGGCCCAGGCTGGGCTCTAACTCGCTGTGATTCTCCCGCCTCAGCCTCCCAAGTGCCGGGATTGCATCAGTGTACCACCACACCTCGGTGCCGCTGCAGCACTTGCATTTCCTCCTCGTGGTGTGCCCTTTCAGACGTTTTGCCCATATTTGGGTTGGGTCATTTGTCTTTTTAAAACTGAACTCCAAGAGGAATGCATGCCTTTTTACTGGACAAATTTTTAATGGTCAGAATTGTCCCTGACATTATGTTTACTTAATTCATGCAGAAATTTCCCAATTTCCTCTCATTTTGAATTTCTTTCCCTCTTACTTCTCCGGGCTGTCTGTACAGCTATCTCTATAGGCTTTGTGGGTTTGTGCCTTTGAGTAGTAGAGGGAAAAGTTTTCCCCTCCTAGGGAGCAGGCTGAGCTCTAGAACCCCACTATCTAATATAGAAACAGAGGCAGAGGCAGAGGCAGAGGCAGAGGCGGGAGGATCATAAATTCAAGCCTACCTTGGCAACTTAGTAAGATCCTGCCTCAGAATAAAAAAATAAAAATGGGCTGGGAGTGGGTCCCTATGCAAAGGCCTTGCACTGATTCAAATTCAGTGCAATCTCCAATACGAGAGAGGCAGACAGACAGGCAGGCAGGCAGGCAGGCAGGAAAATTAAAGGTGAAAATTTCAATTGCTCAGTCTCATTGGCTACATTTAAGTGACCCCCTTTTTTTTGTGAGACTGGGTTGCTAAGTCATCATGTTGCTAGTCTGGGCTCAGATTTGCAATGCTCCTGCCTCAGCCCCCCAGAGTTCTGGGATTACGGATGTGAACCACCTTACCCAGCTGATGGTGGTGCATGAGGCTGGTGGCTGGTACCTTGGCCACCTCCCCCTTCCCATCCCCATGGAAAGTTCTAGAAGTTCCCGGGGGAACCAACCTGTACCTTGTGGTCAGATTTTCCCCAAGGCAGCACAGGTCTATTATTATGCTAAGCATTTGTCTTTGTACTGGGAGTGAGGAAAAGAAAAAAATCAAAGAGAGGGGAGAATGAGGGGAAAAACTCCAGCCAACCATGATGATAATAATTGCCTGGCAAGCTGTAAGTACTCATTACATTTTTAAAAATATATATAACTATCTCTAATGAGCATTTACTGAGTGTTGGGCACTTTCTTGACTACACTATGTGACAGATCTTTATTTCAGAGAAACAGGGGGAGCAGGAGAGAAGGTTTCCCATCCAAGCTCCCCTTTAGTGAACAGCACGGTAGTGTTGGGGGGACTGGCCTCCCACTCCAACACCTCTTGAGCTGGCCATTGTGAAGTGATCTCGCCCCAGTATTAGAAACATTCTCTGTCAACTCTACAGTAGTGCAGTTTCTCTTATGCGGGATTCTCTTTTTCCCCTCTGTGGTGAACTCCTACTCGAACCTCAACACCCTCTTCCAAGAAGCCTCTGGACTCCTTCAGACAGCCCAGTGCTCACCCTGTGCTGAACCCCTGCATTTTCTACCTGTCCCTCTTCCTGGTGATGGTGTGACCACCTAAAGGAAAAATTTTACTCATCTTGGTCACTACATGTTGGTAGAGCCGAGCACCTCATAGATGCACATGTGTTGGAGATGAGTTGGTCAAAACTAACATCAGAAGAACTCTGTGTGCAGAACACTAAGTTTACAGAAGAGAAAGTGGGAAGACAGCGCTGTGAACAAGTGATCAAGGTTGGCATTACCAGTAACGGTTCCTTCCGACCCCAGGGCTCCAGGGCATGAGGAGGACAGGTTGTTACCTCCGTGAGGATCCATAGCCTGAATCTAACTCTAGAGAGAACACCAAGCAAACCAAACTGAAGGTCATTCTACAGGCTAAATGGCCCATACTTCTCCAAAGAGTCAAGGTCACACAGGTCAAAGAAAGACTGAGGAGCTGTCAATGGTCAGAGAACACCAGGGGGCCAAGACTCTAATGGCAGAGTGAGACCCCAGAGCAGAGAGGACGTGAGGAGGGGTCTTGGTGGACACTGAACAAGTCTGTAGATTAGTTCACAGGAAAGGGGCAAGGTTAATTCATGGCTTTGATCTCACAAGTACTGGTGCTTGAACCTAGAGCCTTTATACTGACTGAGCTAAATCCTCAGCACTGCCCCCTTTTTTTTGTGAGACTGGGTCTTGCTAAGTCATCAAGTTGCTAGTCTGGGCTCAATTTGCAATCCCCCTGCCTCAGCCTCCCAGAGTTCTGGGATTACAGATGTGCACCACCATACCCAGCTGATGGTAATCATATTTAAAGTGTAGATATGGGTGAAGGGTATATGGGAATTCCTTGCAATATTTTTGCAGCTGTTTCATGAGGTCTGAAATTATTTCAAAGGGAAAAGTTATAAGAAAATTATCCACATGTGGAGAAACCTTCAGTCCGTCTCAGATCAGAAGATTCTGACTCTGCAGGGTTGGGGTGGGCTGCTGTTGCCTCTCACAGACCATATCTTGAGCATCAAAGCCAGGGTTCTTTGCACTGGAGCAGGCCTGGAAATCACCTGGAGCTATTGGTAACTGACAGACTGCTGGACTCCACCCTGAGCCTCCCTCTAGGGCGCCTCTCTGAGGAGAACCCGACTTCTCAGTTCTTCCTCCTCTGGGGTCAATGCCCTACATTCAATTTCCTCCTGTCAAAAGACCTTGGGTGGTTTTACTTTGCTTTCTGGACACATCTGGAACAGAGAGTGGGGAGAAGGCATGGGTCATGTGGCCTCAGGATACAGTGCTGTATGCCACAACCCCATGAAATAAAATTGCATTCGCAGAACCCAGTGTGTGCTGCCCATGTGCCTGTGTCCAGGCTGTTCCCCTCCCTTGAACACCCATCCCCACTCCCACTTGAAGCTTACCTATCAGTGCATGAGGTTGCCTTAATCAGGTACCATGTACTAGGTGACTTAAGTATGATATATTTCTAGTCTCACAGTTACAGAGGCCAGAAAGTTGAAATCAAAGTGCAGCGGGGCTAGTTCCTAACAAGGGCTAGAGGAGATCATTCGTTCTGGGCTTCTCTCCTAGCTCCTCATAGCCTCAGGCATTCCTTGGCTTGTGTGTCTGTTCATGGTCCCTCTGTATGTGTCTACGTCCCAATCTGCCCCTTTTAACAAGAACAGTTGAGTGTGGTGTGGTGGTGCATGCCTGTAATACCAGCACCCAGGAAGCTGAGGCAGGAGCACCACTGAGAGTCTGAGACCAGCCAGGTCTGCATAGTGGTGTAATGAGTTCAAAATCCAGCCTGAACTACGTGGAGAGACCGTGTCCCTCCCTAAACCAAACAAACAAACAGAAAAACAAAAACAAAAACAGAAAGAACACCAGTTATGTTGCAGTGAGGGCCCATTCTGATTCTTAGAACTGATCACCTGTACAGGTCTTGTTTCCAAATAAGATGACATCACAGTACCAGGGACTAGGAATTCAGTATCTTTTCTGGGGGAAGCATCGTTCAACCCCATTAATACCATCTGTCACGGATCAACTCCTGATTCCTCCTTAAAGTGTCTCTGGTTGCTTGGGCCTTGCTAATCTCTTCCCTGGATCTCCATAGCCTCCCTCTCTAGACCAGATTACACAGAGATCTGTCTAAGTATTTTTGTCCACGTGTTGTAATTATCCCAGGATATGAGCACACTGAGGATAGGCCCAATGCCTTAGACACTTTCTCTCTCTCTCTCTCTGTCCCCACAGCGCTTTGGTACAAAGAAAGCACTCACTATGTTTTCAGAATCACTTAATGAATTCATTCATCATTTACTGAGCACCTACTAACAAGCCTGGCACTGGTCCTCAGGGACACAGTAGGGTGGACAGGCCAGATCCCTTGCTCTCACGGATTTTTACAACCTGGTGTGGAGAGAAAGACAATATACAAGGTGAGTACATCAGGTGGTGACACATACTACAGTTTGGCTGCCATAAAATAGGGCTACAAACTGGGAGGCCTAGAACAATAGAAATTTATCATGTCAGAGTTCTGGGGGCTGAAGTGTGACTTGAAGGTGTCAGCAGGGCTACACTCCTGGGAGATCTGCAGCAGAGAATCCGTGGTTGCCTCTTCCAGCTTCTGGTGGCTGTGGGCAACCACCATCACACCACAGCTTGTTGCAACAGCCCTGCAGTCTCTGCCTTCTCTGTCACACAGCCTGTCCCCGTGTGTCTGCATCCTCACGTGACATTCTCTTTTAAACGAAGGCTCCAGCTGTACTAGGTGTGGGGCCCACCCCGCTGTCTTGTATGACCTCATTTTAACTAATTACAACTTCAATGACCCTATTTCCAAATAAGGCTGGAAAGAAATCAAAGTAACCAAGTCCACACTTTCTAAAGAGACACAGGAGGTTGTGAGCATTTTGCCTCACACCTGCCAAAGGTTAAACCACAGACTGTCCCAGCAGACTCGGAAAAACAACTGAAGTCAGAAACACTGCCTTCAACACCTCCCAGCCCAGGGCAGCCTCCTTACCTAACCCATCAAATTAGCTTCAATTTAAGATTTCTGTCTAGCCCACGAATTGCTTCCCAAAAAAACCCTTTCTGTGGAAATCTCCTTTTAAAAAGCAAACAAAACATCTCTCCTGAGCTGGCTCTGTTGGAGATCATTCAGCGCTGTCCTGACTCAATGTCCCTGAACTACAATTTTTTTTTCTGCAGTCCTGGGGGTGGAACCCAGGCCTTCCCACTGAGCTACACTCCAGCCTGAAGGTGAGGATGTCAACATTTTTTTGGAGGGCTCACAGTTCATCCACTTACACATATGAAGGTGAAACCTGAAGCGGAGGATAGGACCAGGAAATGGTCGGGTGAAAGGCTGCGCCCCTCCATAGGGTGGCCTGGGAAGGCCTCTGTGCAGGGGACGCATGAGTCACAGCCCCAGGGAGGCTCCTTAACGATGCCTCCCTAGGAGTGGCAAACTCGGATTTCATTGCCAGCCATTTAAGACACTTCCCCTGGCGTGGCAGAGGTATTTAAATTGTTTGTTTTTCCCTGTTCATTTCCTGGTTTGAAAGTGGTGAGATTAAGCAGGAGTCGTTGAGGCGAGAACCCCAGAATGTTGGAGAATGTTTCCGCCCTGTCTAATTCACTAAATCAGCAGCCCTGAGAAGCCTCAACAGCTGTGAGGCTGAGAAGCCACCCAAGACCAGCTCCGGGGAGGCTGGGGGCCTCTGCCAGCGCTCAGATGGTCGCAGCCAACGCCCTGCAGCCTTGATTCAGAATCCCACCTGCACACAAAAAGAAGCCTATGTCACAATGTGCAGATCAACCGATTCCCATGACCCAAGCCCCTGGGGAGGCCAGAACCCAACCTAAAAGGCGTAACATCCTCCCCTCTCCAGGGTCACTGCGATCCTGACTTCTGATACCACAGATTAGTTCTTCCTGGTCTTATTACACTGTCTGCAATCTCCAGTCTGACTTCTTTCACTTCAGACGGGTTTCACCCTGGTGGTTTATTCTCATTGCTGAACAGCAGGGCCAGTGAACCACAGCCTGGGGGCCAGATCCACCTGCTGCCTATTTGTGTGAATAAAGTTTTATTAGAACACAGGGTGCCCATTTGTTCACTGCTAAGTCTACATGCTATAATGGTGGCAGAGACCATATGACCCAGAAAGATGAAAATATTTACCATCTGGCACTTAGCAGAAAAAGTCTGTTAGGGCTTGCTGGATGGCATTCCATTCCACAAATATGATACCATCATTTGTTGTCCCTTCCACAATGGATATTTTCACAGTTTGGATTATTTATCATGGACTACAAACATTCTATATAGGGTTGTCAAACCCCTTCTGTAAAGTGCCAGGTAGTAAATATTTTAGACTCAAAAGTTACATAAAATCTTGGGCGCATAGTGTTATTTTTCTTTTTTACAACTCTTCAAAAGTAGAAAAACCACTCTATAGCCATGGTTGTCTGTAATCCCAGGACTCAGGAAGCTGAGACAGGAGGATCACAGGAAGTTCAAAGCCTGCATGGGCTCCATAGTGAGTTCAAGGCCAGCCTGAATTACACAGTGAGACCCTGCCTCAAAAAAAACCGGTATAGAAACCATTCTTGTCTGTGCACCGTGTAACCACAGGATACAAACAGATTTGGCCTGAGGCAGCTGGCTGATCTTTGCTTTAGTACATGGGGTTTAGCGAACACACATGCACTATTGTTGGTTCCAGTGATGTCCACTTTTATAACAAATGTTTGTCATTCTGTTACTCTGCTGAGTGACATTTATGGGAATACAGCCTACCTACCTATACAATTTTTAAAATTAACGTGAAATAAAGGAGAAATACATAGTTTATAACAAAATATGAATTCCAATGTCTAAATTTTGACAAATTGTGATAAACTATTCACAGATATTTAGCTTTTCCCCACCTCTGAACACATAACAGTGTACTTCCTGTCATGTGACTTGAGGGGGGCCAATGAAATAAGAGTGGAATCTGTGTCCTTCTGGGAAGACACAAGCAATTATTTACTTTCCTCTGCTCAATAATTAGCAGCAAGACTCATAACATGTTTCATCCACTTGGCTGTCACAGGCAAGACTGTGGGGTGCTCTGGGGGGCACTCAGCTGGCTGTGAGCATTAGCGTGAGAAAGAAGCCTTTCTTTGTGTTTGATGTCATTGGGATTTGGGTATGTTTGTTACTCAGCACAACTCACCCCCTCCTGACTGCTGCAGCAGATCAGCAGTTCTCACTGTTGTGTCCCTCAGGGAGCACTTGGCAAGCTCTGAAGGTGACTGTGATTGTCATGATGGTGGAAAGCTCTGCTGGCACCCAAAGGGCAGAAGCTGTAATGTGGCCCAGCATCCCACAGTACACAGGACAGCAGCCCACAAGGAAGACTCCACTGGGCCCAGATGGCACTAGGGCCAAGGCTGAGCAGCTGCCCCAGAGCCTCACTCCTGGACACATCAGCAACCTCAGAAGTTTGGCAGCAATATGCAACCTCAGGTCCCACCCCAACCTTGCAAATCATTGCTGCCTCTGGGCCACATCCCCAGGGAATTTGTGCGCACATTAAAGTGTGAGAATCACTGACCTAGTTCATGAAGTAGCCAGGGTTTGCACGGCTGATACAACTGTCACCGGAGTGACAGCTACAAGGCAGCGTGACTTGGGGACTTAGGTGACCAACCACAATACCACACAGCAGGCGTGGCTGGCGCGGTGGGAGTTTCTCTGAATGCTGGTTAACTCCCCTCACTCCCAAGTTGGGGATCTAACTTGGGCCTTCAGACTGAGCTACACCCCCAGTCCTTTTTACTTTGAGACTGAGTTGGTCAGTCGCCCAGGCTGGGCTTGAACTTGTGATCCTGCTTCCTCAGGCTTGCGCCTGCGCCACCGCACCCCTCTGGCGGTCAGCTCTTGATGACAGCCCCCACAGTGGACGCGATATTGTCTCAATGCGGCAGCTGCACTGGGGACAAGCAATAGAAATTTAGACTGAGCAATAAATATTCTGTGCTATATGCCAAACATTCTTCTTTTCTGTGGATTTGTCTACTTTTTTGCCTGTGAATTTGTCTGGGTGGTGTAACCCACAGTCAGGTCTGTAACTCTGAAATGTGCAGAATAATGCATTTCCACAAGGTGAGCAAACCCCAGGGGCTACCATCCGTACTCAGACGTAGGACGTAGGACGTGCCCAGCCCCTGCCCAAGGGCCCGCCCACCCTCCAAAAGCCCCGCCCACTCTCCAGAAGCCCCACCCATCAATCTCCGCAACACCGCCCTGCTGTCCATTTCTAGACCTGCAGGCCCGCGGACTGGGACGATGCCCCTGGTACTGCTTTGCTACTGGCCGCTTTCGTTCTGCAAAATACCTTTGAGAGTCACTCACCGTGTCACGTGTCTCAGGGGTTCATCCTATGGGACCACTGGATATTCTGCCTCACGGAGCCACCCAGCCTATGTGGCAGCTCTCCGTGGACATTTGCCTTGTTTCCAGTCACGACCACCATACACGAGGCTGCTACAAAGATTCTTTTCCCTCTGTTGGTCCTTCGCAAAAAGTACATCTACCAACTCCATTTGACCCAGCTATTCCCCTTCTAGCTATCACCTTGAGAGAATTACAGACATCACACCATAGTGATCCATGCACACCGTTTATAGCAGCACAATTCATAATAGCCCGAACTTGGAAGCAGCTTACACATCTATCAACTGATAAATGGATAGGGGAAATGTGGTCTTTACATACAGTGAAGTACTACTGTGCCATAAAGAAGGATAAACTTAAGTCATTTGTAGGAAACTGGATGCACCTTGAGACCATACTGCTTAGTGAAATAAGTCAGATCGACAAGCTTAAATATCACATGGCTGCTTATATGAGAAACACAAACTATAAATAGTTTGAAGAACAAAATGGGCTGGGGATATAGTTCAGTGGAGTAAGTGCCTGCCTGGCAAGTGTCAAGGTCCTGAGTTCAATCCCTGGTACCGCCAAAAAAAATTAAAAAGAAAAACCAACATAAGAGGCAGGTCACTGGAAGCAGGAAGGTAAGACCTTTTGCAGATGGGAAGGGGACCGAGAAGTGGAGGGAGAGGGCTCGGAGGAGAGGGGAAGTGAAGAGGACTAGCACTGGACCATGTAGTACTGACTCCTCAAGATGAAAGAGTTCACTGTGTACTGCAAGCAAGTACTAAACAGTAAACAAACAAAATAAAATAAAAGACTCTGCAAAGTCTTTTTGTGAACGTCTCTCCAGTGTCCATCCTAGGAGTGAACTGTGGGTGACTGGGAAGGTACGTGCCTCTCTTTATGAGAAACTGCCACGTTATGTGCAAAGCGGCTTCGCCCTCCCCTGCTGCGGTGTGCATCCCCTCGCTCCCTATCCTTGCCAACCCTTGGAACTGGCAGTGGTTTTTCTTGTAGCCACTCTGAAAGAAATGGTAGTTTATCAACTCTGTAAAAGCTGTGATGGTGTTTGAAGTTGTAATGGGCAGTGACTTTTAGCACAACATTTTAAGACAGACAAGCCTCAAAATGTGTCCTGAGAAACATCCTGGAGGGATTGTAAAGAGTTAACTTTGCAGTTCTGACTTTGTCCTGGAATTCTCCTTGCCTGAATTGTTAAAGTATATATATATATATATATATATATATATATATATATATATAATTATGGCCAGAGCCTGACCTGGTCACATGGTGCAAGGTTAACAACTATGGCCAGGCCTAGACATTCCAATCTATTACCATGGAAACCAAAAATGTATATAAGGTGACAACAAAGGCAGTTAAGTGCCACATTCTCTGGTCGGGAATGGGGGGCAATGACCGGTCCAAATTGATCCTAAATTAAAACTCCATTTGTTCTGAATGAGTTTTTGGATCCCCTGCGGAGTTTGACCCAATTTCTGATTTTTGCCGCAACAAAGTCACCCCTGGCCATTGTTTTTTTTGAACCAGGATTGAACTCAGGACCTTACACTTGCCAGTCAACACCATGCCGCTGAGCTATATCCCCGCCCCCCCCAAGACCGTTGCTAAACCCAAAATCATCTCCTCAGAATGACTTCCCAAGTAGCACACTTGACTGTCACTTTTAACAGCCAAAATGCAGCCAGGTATCATGGTGAACACTTGTAACCCCAGCATTCTGGAAGGCTGAGGCAGAAAGATCACAAGCCAAGCCTAGCCTCAGCAGCTCAATGACTTAGTGAGACCTTGTGTGAAAATAAAAACATAAAAATAGATCCCAAGACTAAAAAGAAAGAAAAAAAAGTCAAATCCTGCAACTCAAAACCACACCTAACACCTCGCTGCATCAACCACTCACTATGTACTTTGTAGATGGCGTTTTTTGGGGGGAGGTTGAGATCATGACCTCCTGTCTCAGAGGACAGATAGTAACTAGCTTCCAAGCGCTGCATGATGCTGTAAATCTTTCTGCTTTTCTTTCTTAATCATCACTGTGCCATGAAATTACAGGCAGAGCACTGCTGGTCCGGGAAGCAGACACTGGTGTGCAAAGCCAAAATATTCACTATCAATGCACCAAAACTAAAGCCTTCATCCAAGGTCACATTTCAGGAGAGTCTGTTGCTCTGAAACAACAAAGACTGAGGTGGGGCTGGGGAGTAAGTCAGGGAAAAGGGAACGGGACAGACAGAGGGGACAAGCAGAAAGCAAAACTGTCCCAGTTATTTTTCTCTCGCTGCTGAGACAAAACACTTGATGCCCAAAATGAAGGAAGGAAAGGTTTATTTAGCTCACAGTTTGTGGAGGTTTCAGTCCATACTTGGCTGGTTCCAAGGCAGAGTGGCACATGGCAGAGGGCAAATGTTCATGGCAACGGAGCACAGCAAAAGCAATAAGCACAAAAGGGAGGAATGGTGGCAAGCAGCCTCTTTCCCTCTCTTACACTATTTGCAAACTACTTGCCCCAGGGCGGGTGTAGCACTGACACCCATAATCCCAGCCTTGGATCAAGGATCAATCATAAATTCTAGAAGCCTGCCCCATGACTGCATGAGGATTTGGGGGGATGTGCAGACACAAACCATAAAAAACCCACTGATCCTGAGTGCAGAACATGCGGGACAGCTGAGATTGGCTGTAGCAGCTGCTGCTGCACCCCAGCCCAGGCAGAGGCGGTGGACAGCACCTGTGGGCCCCTAAGCAGGTGGGTGATGAGGGACAGGCAGCTGGGAGTGAGTCTGCATCACCTTGGCTGTGAGCATTCTTGACCTGGAACTCAGCTCTCTAGTGAGAGGCCTGGGGACTTGGGGACACCTGGGCCATCTCCAGCCGGGGCTCACAGCCAGGGATGCAGCTGCACACACACACATCGTGTGTCCCATTGACCAGGCACCTGTTTCTTGTGTGCAGAGGACTTGTGTGCCTGTGGCCAGCTCCCCTGGCCCCTGCTGAGTGGACTTCCAGGTGGCCGTCACCATCCATCCTCCCGGGCTCAGTGCCTGAGCTGTGGCTGGGCAGGGACTGGGCAGTGGGAAACCCTTCTCTGCTGGCGCTGTTGCCTCCTTTAATTCCCTGTCCTCTGCTGGGCTGGTCACCAAGCTCTCCCGCCTCCCCTGGGTGTCATTCAGAAGGGCTTTGTGGTGTGGAGCCTTTCTCTCAATCTGTGACCTCTGCCCCTTGGCTCGAGCCACTTGGCCTCTCTGGGCCTTAGTCAAGTGGGGATTTCAATATTTAAAAGTAGCATGTGAGTTCAAGGCAGGAAAGCAATAAACACATTCCCATGAATTGCTTTACAAGGTTCATGGAACCCTGGAAACCTTCCAGAAATAGAAGTGTTACAGCAGCAAGCACAATGTTTTATAGTCAGAAACTCAATCCGGGCATGGTGGTGTATGCCTGTCAACCCACCACTCAGGAGGCTGAGACAGGAGGATCGCCATGAGTTCCAAGCCAGCCTGGGCTACATAGTGAGTTCAAGGCCAGCCTGAATGCCAAAGACCCTGGTCTCAGTCTCCCAAGTGCTGTGATTACAGGTATGAGGCTCCACGCCTGGCAAGAGGGAACTTCTCTGACAGGCTCATCTTTTCTCTGAGCCACCTGAGCCTTAAAGCACAAGTCATCTCAGTTCCCCAAACTCACAGGGGGCTCCATGGTGGCCATGAGAACCACACACAAATACGTCACTTCAGTCTCTGTGTGGGCACAGGAAGGTCTGTTCTCACTCTGTGAAGCTAGCTAGGTGTGACTGTGTGACCCAACTGGGTCAATGTGCAGCTGCCAGCTGTGAGGAGAAGTGGGTAAGATGACTGTGAAGTTCACGTCCCCACTCTGCCAGAGTCCATGGGAGGAAGTGTTTCACACTGTTTGCTATTGGGGCTGTTTGTTAAGCAGCAGAGCCCAGCCCATGCTGACAGATACATAGGTCTTTCCTGTGCTCTCAGTCACCCAGACTCCAGAGGCCCCATGTCCACAGTCAAATAGCGTTCTTCCTTTTCTTGCCCCACAGCTCCAAGGGGCTCCTCTCTCCCTTCTGTTTTTAATAATCTCAGATGCAGCGATTAAGCAAATCAGAATCTTCCCCCAAAATTTACAAAAATAGCTAGTGTTTATTATTTATTAAGTTTTGGTTTTTTTCAGACAGGGTCTTACTATGCAGTTCAGGCTGTCCTTGAACTCACAGGAATCCTCCTGCCTCAGCCTCTCACGTGCCAAGATTACAAGCCTGCACCACCATGCCTGGCCGCCCATGGTATTGTATAACAAGTCTCACTCTGATTCTGTGCTGTTCCCCTCAGATCTGTTCTGTCACCATGTGGACCACATTCCCTCTGTCGCTGCCTCCACATGCATGGTCATGTCCCTTCCCTGTGCCGGCCACCTGTTATTATGGGCAGTGCCATGACATCTCTGGGCACAGTTGTAGCATTGCTGGGGTGCAAAAGCAGACCACACTTCACCTGACTACCCTTCACCACATTGCCATTCAGCGGGGCTGCCAAGGGACCAAACCAGTTCCCCGTGCTGCCTGTGTCTTCTTGCCTCGAATCTGGGCCTGAGGGCTCAGGACTCCGAAGCTGAGGGTCCTAGGTCCTGTTCCCCAGCACTGGGCACAGCTCCTTCTTAGGGACTCAGGGACACAGGGACCAGAGTGAGGACGACAAAAGGATGAGCAAGCAGCATCTCAGGCTCTTCTCTCAAACTACGGTCCCCAACTCATACTATGCAATAACAGTAACCATACAGTAACCATAACATTGCCCCTAGGGATCCTGGGAAAAGCAAGCGTAGGTAGCCCAGGCCAAGGCCATTCCCCTCGGGTGTGAGCACCCCCTTGCGGTGTAGGGGCCCCATTACACCCCGAGGGATGTCGTCCACTATTGACTTCCCCTAACCGAGTCACGCCTAAGTCAACTCAAAAAATATGTTGGCAATCCCTTGCAAGCCAGGCCAGCAAGGCCCAATCAAAACATAGTGGGGTTGTGGGTACACTGGCGCACACCTGTAAGCCCAGCTACTCGGGAGGCTGAGGCAAGAGGATTGCACTTTGGAGTCCCACCTGGGCAAATTAGCAAGACCCTGTCTCAAAATAAAAAAAATTTAAAAGGGCTAGGGATGGAGCTCATTGTGAAGGCTCTAGTTCAATCCTTAGTACCAAGAAAATGACAAAAAAAGAAGGCGGAGACCAAAAAAAAAAAAAAAAGATGCCGTGTGTGGTGGCGCACACTTGTGATTGCAGCACTGGGGACGCTGAGGCAGGAGGATCCTTGTGAGTTTGAGACCAGCCTGGGCTACAAAGTGAGCTCAAGGCCAGCCTGGACCGCATAGCGAGACCCTGTCTCAAAAAAACAAAAAACAAACAAAAAAACACCACTCTAGAGGAAGGGCGAAAGTGTATTCCCTAGCTCCCAAAACCACGCTCCAAGCGCATAGCAGGCACTCCGCAGAGGCGCGCCCCGCCCCTCGGTGACATCACAGCGCCCATCCCTGACGTCACAAAGGCCAGGCCATGCCTCTAGCCTTGATGGCCCTGATGCTGTGGGGACTGAGCGCCCCCGGGGGCTGGGGCTGTCTGCAGTGCGACCTCTCGGTGCGCGCCGCCCTGGCTGAGCTGCGCGCCGCGCTAGTGCCCGCGCACTTCCACCTTCCGCGGCTGCAGGCGCGCGCGCAGGCCCTGCTGCTGGGCATGGAGGGGCCCTTCTTCCGCGACTACGCGATGGGCGCCTTCGTGGGCGCGGCAGGTGCGCAGGGGGCGGCAGGGCCCGCCTGGAGGAGGGGCGCGAAGAGGCAGGGGTCACCTGCTCCCAGGGGCGGCACCGCATGTCCTGCTCTCTCGCCCCAGAGGTGGAGCTCCTAGAAGGCGTGGCGTCCTTTCTCAAGAACCAAACGGCGCTCTTACTGGCGAGCTCTCGAACAGGTAGGGAAAGGCTTTCCCCAGCGCTGGCTCTCTGCTTTCTTGGGGAACCCTGGCTGAAACAACCTAATAAAAGCAAACTCGCGCCTAGCCGCTCTTAGGGGCTGGCACCTTACTTAGACAAGTGTACAACAATTTATAGAGGTGGGCACTGCGACGATGTGCACTTTAACAAAGGGGGGAAAGCGGAGGCTCAGAGAAGTGGGGTGACCTGGCCAAAGTCACACAGCGAGGATGGAGCTGAGACAGAAATTAGGCCAGTTAATAACCTAAGTGTCCCCTAACTGTGCAAATGAAAGGAAGGGTCGCAAGTCTCCATGTAAATCAGAAGCTAGAGCCAGGCACAGTGGCACACCCCTGTAACCCCGGCACTCAGAAGGCTGAGGCAGGAGGGTTACCACAAGTTTGAGTCCACCCTGGGCTATGTAGTGAGTTCAAGGCTAGCCAGCACTATATAGTGAGGCCTTAACTCAAAAAGCCAAAAAATAGTAAAAGGAAACAATCAAAATCCAAAACTGATTAAGCTCAGTGAGGAAGGCATGTCAGATGCTGAGACAGGGACCGCGGGGCCTCTACCCATCAGCCATGTTCAGAACGTGAAGGAAAAGCTCCTTTTGTGGCACTAGGAAATTAAACCCGGGACCTTCACGCTGAGCTGCACCCCACCCTTTCTTCATGTTTTTGTCTTTTTTTGTGGGTAACGGGAATCAGACTCGACCTTGCACTTCCCAGGCAGGCGCTGTGCTGCTGAGCTATACCCAAGCCCCTACGTTTTATTTTGAGACAAGATCTTGCTCAATCACCACGTTGCTCAGACTGGGCTCAAACTTGCAATCTGCTGGGATTACAGGCGTGGGCTCCGTGCCGGGCTAGGAAAAGCTCTTGAAGGAAATGCAAAGTGCTGCCCCACAGAGCTCAGGAATGAGAAGGAACAGAAAGAGCTTTAAGCTAATCTTGACAAAGTCTTGGTGTCTTGATAGATCAGTGCAGCCACAAAACTATCTTAAGGCAAAGTCTCCTCCAGAGCAAGGTCTTCATTGCTTCAATTCTGTGATGGCTTAGAGAGGGGAGGGAATTGCAGGAGAAAAGCCTATTTCTAGTACTTGGGAGGCTGAGGCAGGAGGGTCACTATGTAATTCTAAATTACATAGCAAGACCCTGTCTCAAAAAAGGTAACTAAATAAATAAGATATTAACATTACAAAAAAATTTCAAAATGCAACCAATATAAAGATATTATACTGTTTTGGTACTGTCTTTGAAATCCAGTATGTGTTTTTTCTTTTAGAGACAGGGTCTCATTATGTAGTTCAGGCTGGCCTTGTATCCACTATGTAGCCCAGGCTGGCTTCCAGTTCTCAGCAATCCTCCTGCCTCAGCCTCCTGAGTGCTGGGATTATGGACACACACCACCACATCCTGCTCTAGAATCCTGTGTACCTTTTTACCTCGAGCACACCTCACCTCAGACTAGCCCAACCCAAGCACCCAAAGACCTGTTGTGCCTAGAGACTACCATGCTGGGTGGTGCTGGCCTAGGTACTACATAAAGCCGTGAAGCTGGGTTGACATCATGAAGGAATGAGCAGAGGCAGAGAAAAGAACTGAGTAGGGATCAGGTTTATTTAGAAGATAAGGAACCCGAGGCCAAGGGAGAGAGGCTTAGTCCGGGTCTGCAGTGGGTCACAAGGCATCAGTGGGATCCGCCAGGCTGCATGCAGGCTGAGTTTCCCTTGCCCGAAGTACTGGGGACCAGAAGCGTCTCCAGTTTCAGAACGGGTTTGGATCACTTCCACAACGCACATCCGAGTACGGGAAATCTGAGACACCATGGGAAAGCTTTGGATTTCAGTGAAGGGCCAAAACCTGTAGCTACCCAGGAGATGCTGGGTCGGGGCTGATCTGGATTCTTCCTGGTAAGGGGAGAGAGCTTTATCCCTTGCTTGCCAGGGTGGTAAAGCCCCAACAAGGATCTCTTTCTCTCTTCAGATGAGCCTCTGCTGGAAGAACTGGTGAACTTTAGGGAGGAAGTCATCAAGGAATTCAAGATAGTTTTAAGATCCTATGAATTAAAAGGTGCGGCACAACTGTCCACTGGGCGCCCTCCCTCCCGTCCCTGCTGATTCCCTTCTGCCATTCCACCCATTTCTTTCTCCCTTCCGCCGTGACTCAGCCACCATCTCTCCCCGGTGTTCCTATTTCACCTTCCCGGAAGTCACTCTCACCCTCTCCCCGCCCCTTCCCAAATAAATTCCCAAGCTGCTGTCCCCACTTCGCTCACCTCCGCCCTTTTTTCTTGCAGCCTGCGATCCTAACACTTGCTGTGAGTCCTGGGTTCGTTGTCTCTCCCTCCCTTATCTGCCCTCTTACACCCTGTTACCCCGACCTCCCCTAAATCAAGTCCTGCTCTCACACACACTCCATTGGGCAGTTCCCCTACCCCAAAGCCATAGCATTCTGAGTTCACCTTTGTGAGGCCTTATGAAAATGCTTGTGACCTGCAAAATAGCACCTTTGGATACTCAGGATAGGATAAGGTGATGTGTTGTGTCCCATAAATCCCCCACGTCTTGCTTCTCTCTCTCACCTAAAAGAATCCAATGACTTCCAAACAGGGACTCTGGGATCCCCCTGCCCCCATACCACGCCCTCAAAGCTTGCTTCAAAAGGAGAAAAAGAGGGCTGGGGATATAGCTCAGTGGAATAAGCGCTTGCCTAGCAAGCGCAGGGTCCTGAGTTCAATCCCCAGTACCGCAAAAAAAAAAAAAAAAGGAGAAAAAGAATAGGGACTCACACTGGAAGTTATATGGCCAAGCTTGGAAGAGAGGCATCCACTGTGGTCACTCTCCATTGGCTAGAATTGGGTCACATGGTTTAATTTGTCGCAAGGGAGGCTGGGAAATGTAGTCTTCCTGTGTGCACAGGAAGAAGAACCAGATAAGCAGATATCTTACCAGTCTCTCTAGTGGCTCAAAAATAGGAAAAGTGTAAACTCAGCATACTCAGTTTAATTCTTCAATAATTATACAAAAATTATTTTTCATATGAACTGTCAGTGCATTGTATCCAACCTACTCTGCCATGCTTTGGGCCCTCCATACTGCAGAAGAACCAGGGGACCCCTCTCCTCATGTCCTTCCTTCCCACCCCTTGCCAGTTCTCTGGCTCAGCCCTCATCCTGCTCCCTTCCCCCTTGTCTAGCCTTGCTCAAAGAGGAAGTCTTGGACTGCTTGAATTGCCAGAAAGCCAGTCCCAAATGTATCAAAGAAAAGTACTGCTTCGGTAAGCTTCAGGGGGAGGGGAAGAAAGGGGACAGGTGTCTGACGGGTGGAGACAGTCTTGTTCCAATGGACAGGGGTCTGAGTAGCCTTAAATTCTCCTCTTGCAGGCTGGGGATATAGCTCAGTGCAATAAGCGCCTGCCTAGCAAGCGCAGGGTCCTGAGTTTGATCCCCAATACCACCAAAAAAAAAAAATTCTCCTCTTGCCATTTGCTTACTGTGTGGCCCAGAAGTAGCTTCCACATTCTGAAATCCTCTGTCGCCTCTATTAAGTGGGAAGAACCTGCTGGAGCTTAACAACGTCCCTAGCAAAGAGTTTATTCCTAGCCGTTGCCATTTCTAGGAAGCCCAGACAGATGTGTAAATTCATTCATTCATTCATTTATGGAATACATATGCACATATCCTCCTGGCAGAGAGAACAACACAGTGAATCCATGTTTATCCACCCAGATTAACACAGTGGTCACGCTGGGCCACTGCAGCACTGTCCCTCCTCTCTGTCACTTTGCTGTCACACCGTTCCCTCCCACATTTCGTTCAGATCTCAGTCGCCTGTCGGTGAGGTCTCTCTGATCACAGTCTGTAAAGAAGCACTTCCCACCAGACTGTGTTCACGGTCTTCCGTCTTGGCCTAACCTCTTTTATGCTTTGCCATAGTATTTTAAAGGTGATCACAGATGGCATGCAATCTCCCTCGTTCATAGCATATGCCTTCAAACATGTGGACACGTTCTTACATAACCACAGTGCCACTCCCACATCCGACAAACCTGGTTCTGCAATAGCAAAAAATTTTAAGTACCTCCATCAACTTCCCTAATTGTCAATAGAATATTTCTCAGAGCTGATTTGTGCAAATCAGGATTCAGTAAGAGGCCTCCCCTGATTGATTAGTTGTTTGGGTTTTGTATTTGTTTATGTATGTATGGATGGATGTCTGTATTCTGGAGTCAGGGTCTCAGTACATAGTCCAGGCTGGCCTTGAACTGTATGTATCCCAGGCTGGCCGTGACCTCACAGCAATCCTCCTGCCTCAGCTTCCCGAGTGCTGGGATCACAGGTGTGCACCACCACATCCGGCTTTCACTTTAGTTTTAAATCTAAGTTTTTCCTTCCATTTTTCCCTTCCATGACACTGACTAGTTGAAAAGCAGCAGTATGTCCTAAAGAGTGTCCTGTTTTCAGACTCATACTATCTCTTCGGGATGGTTTAATGAGAAATACTTTGAGCACCCGATAGTGCCCTGACCTGGGGGTCAGCAGAATGGGAGATAGGTTTCTAATGGAGCCTCATTTTAATGGGGCAAGGGGTTAGACTAGGCGCCTCATCTCTGCCTGCCGAATGAGGAGCCGGTGGTGCCTTGTATGAAGGCCTCCCTGTGTACTGCAGGGTGTCTAGTACTGTGCTGGCCTTGACGCATCATTGAGAACCCCTGGGTTCGACCGTAATAGGCAGCTAAATCAACTCATTCCCATGAGCAAAAGGTACCTAGGAAAACAGGACCAAAGGACTTAATAGAAAATACGGGGGCAGGGGTTGACGTAGTTACATTGAAGACCGCAGCGGGGAACGCCCTCCCTGAAGAGATGAGCTTTGAGGTCTGCAGGACACGCTCGACAGGAACAGTGTGAATGGCCAAAGGGGCGGCACTGCAGAGATCTAATGTGAGGAAGCAAAAATGAGGAGAAACGGCATGGCCAGGTTAGAGTAAATGAACGAGAGCGAATGGGTGAAGTGGAGCAGCTACAGTGTGGGCCAAGGCACAGGGAATGGATCGATCGTTGAGGGCCAGGTGGGCCTTGGGCTTTTATTGAGAGCTGGGAGCCTTGGAACTGCCTGACGCCAAGCTCAGCAGAGATCTGAGCTTTTGGTGTGTCGCTGGCGCCCTCTGGAGGCCGTGTGAGGAAGTGTAGCGTATACTGCAGGGATTCCCTTGAGACAAGCAGTAGCCAGCGCTGGACTATGTTGGTCGCTACAGGGGTGAACTAGGTTGGGTCTGTGGCCAGGAAGCTTCGCTGGTAGAAGGAAAGCGTTGGGGACGGAGGAGAATGGAAGGTGCAGGATGCAATTCCCACGGTTTCCTTCAGGGTGCGTGGGTGAGGGGCGCGAGGTTAAGGAAGGGTGGTACTTGAACTGCGCTGTCCCCCCTCCTGCCCCAGTGGACAGGCAGCCCCGCGTGATCCTGGACTTCTGGATGATCAGCCGATACCTGCAGACCCAGCCCCTGGTGGGCATCTGCTTGGTCGTGTTCCTGGCTGTCTTTTTCTTCTGGGTCATCCTGATCTCGTGAGTCACTGCTGCCCCTTCCTAAGCCCCCCAGTGCCTCCTGGGTCCCCTGAAAAATGGCAGACGGGTCATTGCATTCCTCCCTGGTCACCCCGTGTCCTCCCGCCCCCCCCCTCGGGCCCGTCTTTCTGATCTGTCATTTTTTCTCATCTCCTCTTCCCTGACCCCAAGTGACTTCCTAAGATCCTCAGCAGTTTTCCCTTTGTTGCCCACTTCTTCCATAAAAATACTAGGAGTTAGAGTTTGTGAATATGTTGGCGTAGAAACAGCCATCATGGAGGTCTGTCCTCATGTTTATAGATTCTTCGCCCCTCTCTCTCCCGCTCGGAGGGCTCCCCTCCGCCTCTGCCTGCTTCTGGCCCCTCAGCGCCGTGCCCAGCCCCTTTCCTCCCCTCTGTGTGTTTTTCCCAGTCTCCCTGTCTCCCCCTGTCATGTCAGCCCCCTTTCCCTCAGGCTCCAGTTTGTCCAGGTTTAGGGAGGGGACCACCCCCTCGGGGTGATGGGGGCACTGAGTCAGTGGTCACACCTGGTGCTTGGCACAAGCTGGGCGCTCGCTGGGTGTCAACTCTTCACATGCTTTTTCTCTATTGTGTCTCCCGCCTCTCTTCCATCTCTGACTCTGCCCCCCCATTTCTTTTCCCTGTACCTCTGTTTCATAAGACTGCTACAATCACTGACCACATCTGAGTGGTGAAAAGCAACAGAAATTTATTCCCTGAGTTCTGGAGGCCAGAAGTCCAAAGTCAGGGGGCTGGCGGGGCTGGTTCCTCCGCAGCCTCTGAGGGCAAACACACTCCCTGCTCGGCTCCGAGCTGCCGCAGGCACTGGCGTCCTGGGCAGGCTTCAGCTCCGACTTCCGCGGTCTCTGTGTCTGCCTTCACACTGCTCTTCCCTCCGTGTCTGTGTCCCCGAGCTCCCTCTCCTTTCTCTTAGAAAGACAGCGGGCTTTGGATGTACGCTAAGCCCAAGATGAGTTTGTCTCACCTTCACGTAACTGCATCCGCAAAGACCGTATTTCCAGATGCGCACGTTCAGCAGCGCTGGAGCTGGCACTTGGCCGTATTAGTGGGAAGGAACACAGCTCACCCTGCTGCGCTTGCTTCTCTCCCCCCCAGACCTGCTTATCTGTGCTCTTCTGTTCCCACCATGCCCTCACTCCAAGTCCCAGCTTCCTTCCTCTCTCACGTACCTATATGGATTGGGGGAGAACCCCAGAAATCTGCCCAGAGATCCGTGATGTCACTGGCTGAGCCAAATCAGGCTTATGATTGGAGGGAAGTCTGAGGGCGAGTCATTTACCCCGAATTCCCTTTCTAACCTCCAGGTATTTTTTTTGTTTTGTTTTTTGTTTGTTTGTTTCTCTCTGACCAGGGCTTATACCTAGAGGCAAAACCAAAAACTCCTGCTGCAGTATGATAAGCCACCCCATTGCTCCAAAGCCTTCCCCGTCCTTTACAAGAGAAAACATCACCCCAACCTAGGCCCCGCACGTCGTTTCCCTTCGGCTCCCTAACCGGGCCAACCCGGCCCTTATCTGGCTTGACAGGGACCAGGTGTTCTGCTAGTCAGCCACAGCAGCTGTTCTAGCCTGTGAACACCCTCCAAGGGAAAAGCCTTGAAAACCTCACACTTGCACAGTTTGTGGCTGTCCTGGTCCACTGGGCATCCCTGCTCCTCGCTCCTCTGCCATAATAAAAATCCTTCTCACATCAGAAGGTCTGGTCTGGTTTGTGTGGGCCATAGCAACCTAGATCTGGTGCCACTGGGGAGGGACGCCATGGCTCCAACAGGTCCCTCCCGACCGGGACCCCTCCCCAGGTCCTCAACTGACCGCCTCTGAGCGGACCACGAGCTTCAAACCCGGACCATTGCTGGTTATCACATCCAACACGTCAGCGCTCTTCAGCTGTGAGTCTCTCCCGTCCTCTGCCACCACCGCCGCGGCCCCTTGTGTCCACCCCCCTATTCTGTCCTCCAGACCCCTCCTCGTCCTCTTCCCTCTCACCTTAATGCTGTCCTCTTGTACCACAGTCAACTCTTCCACGACTACTGCTGTCCCTGCCTCGAGGCCTTGCTCCCCGACCCTTTCTCTTCCCCTCAAGAACTTCTTGACTGGCCCCACTGCGAGTTCCTTCAGGGGACTTTCTGTGGTGTCACTTGGGACCAGTTCATCTGTTACACTTTCCGCCTCGTCTGCATCCTCTTCCCTCCTCCTCTCACTTGATTTCTCTATTTTCCAGATCCCGGTAGACTCTCGGCCTCGCAGACGATTCGCTCTCTTCCTGGGCTTCCTGCCCTTCGCTCCTCTCGGCTCCCTCCCGAAGACCTGTCCACCGGCCAGATTGTCCTTCCTACTCTCTGAACCCCTCCTGACCGGAGGTGTCCGCTGGGGGGCTTGGGCCCTCTAAGTCCTTGTGGACTCCTCGTGGTCAACTGGGACCGCTGCTCTCACTCTTCCCGTCATTTCTGTCCTCTGCCTCTTCCTCGCCATGGGACCATCTCCCTCTCGCCCTTCCTGTGACACTTCTCTCCTTGAGTGTCTACAGGCTGTCCTTCGTGGCCCTCTCAGACTCTCTGATCTCAAATTCAAATGTCTCACCTTTCTCTGCCAAACCACTTTCAGCCTCTTTCCCCTGCACCGAGTAACAGGAGCTGAAGGCATTGTCTGTGTCCACCAGCCCTGGTCCCTACCCGACCTTCCCCAGTTAGAAAAGTGACTTGCTCCTGACCCGCCCTCCTATGTCAAGGAGTTTCAATACCTCACACAGATGCACCAGCTCACCTGGAACGATCTGTACACCCTCCACTCATCTACTCTTATCCTGGAAGAAAAGGAGACCACTTGGCTAGCAGCCCAAGCCCACGTAGATAAGATCCATCACACTGACCAGACCTTCCCTCCCAGGGAACAGGCAGTCCCCAGAATTGACCCCCACTGGGATTACCAACGTAACGCTCCTGGGTCAAGAACCCGAGAGCAAATGATCATCTCCTTACTGGCAGGTCTCAGAAAGGCTCTCTCAGGCCCTCACTCCTGTCCCGTAAGGCAGTTCATTGGGACGAGCTCCGCGAAATCACCCAGGAGCCCACAGAAAACCTGGCCACCTTCATGGCTCATCTCTCCAAGGCTCTCACCAAATTCACTCACTTAGATCCTGCCTCCAAGGGTCAACTGCTCCTCAACACCTCTTTCATCTCACAATCGCCTCCAACATTAGAAGGAAACACCTTGAGGAGGGCCCTAACACTTGCCCCGCCACCCGCCCCCGCTGTGGGCTATTAAACCTAGACTTCAAGGTCTGTGTGGAAAAAGAGGAAAACCTTGCCTGTACCAAACAAAAGTGCCAGCTCCCTGCAGCAGCCCTCAAACCTCAGGGACCCAAACAGTCTGCTCAGCTCCCAACCAACAAGCAGCCTCCAGGCCTTCCTTCAAAGGTGGACAGGAGGGACACTGGGCATGTGAGTGTGCACACCCACAACTGACCCCAGGTCCCTATGCTCAATGCAAGCAGAAGGGGCACTGGACAGTGGATCGCCCCTTCCTGCAGCAGCAGGGTCCTCCACTCCAGCCCCAACGGCCCCCTCCCCTTATTTACTCACAGACCTCTTGGGCCTTGCCGACGCCGACTGATGGGGCCCGGGCTTCTGTGCCCCCACTGATGAGGCAAACAAGGTTCTGCTAACATCCAAGGAGCCCAGGGTACTTATCCAGGGGATGGGTAAGTCCATTTCCTTCCTTGTTGAGACAGGGGCCTCATGGTCCATTTTCCCAAGTTACTCAAGACAAACTTTTCCCTCTCAGATCACGGTGGTGAGAGTTGAAGGCCTTCCCCAGTGCCCACTCTCCTCAGGCCTACTGCCCTGTCTTATCAGTAACCAGCTCTTCACCTGCTCCTTCCTGGTCATGCCCTGCTGTCTGACCCCCCTCTCGGGGCGAGACGCCCTCAACAACTACACGTTACCCACTCCTTTCCAAGGCCTCTCTGGCCCTCCCTCCTCCTGGCTGTCCTCCCCCCTTCCCCCCTTCCTAACACACCTCCTAACACCCCTTTCCCCGTAGATCAGGTTAATCCAGCTGTCTGGGACACCACTCAGTCCATGGTGGCTGACCATCACAGCCCCATAACCGTCACCCCCCAAGACCCTTCCCGCATCCCAAGTTGTCCCCAACTCCCCATCTCTCTCCATCACCAACTCGGGCTCAAGCCCATCACAGACCGACTTCACAGACAAAATCTTCTCATCCCAATACAGTCCCCCTACAATTCCCCTGTCCTTCCCGTAGTCAACCAAACAGGACCTACAGGTTGTCCGGGACCTCCAGGTCATCAATCAGCCATCCGCCTGTCACCCCCGTCGTTCTCAACCCACACACTCTGCTTAGTCACCTCCCACCCACCACCAGTCTTTTCTTGCCCTAGACCTTAATGATCCCACTAGATCCCTCCCCCTACCCCCTCTTTGCTCTCACCTGAGAAGACCCAGCCACTCACATAACCTCCCAGTTGGCATGGACTGTCCTCCCACAGGGGTTTGGGATAGACCCCCACTTTGGTCAGGCCCTAGCGACTGACTTGGCTACTCTGAATCTCAAACCCAGCCACCTGCTCCAATACGCTGATGACCTACTTCTCTGCAGCGCTTCCCTCCATCTCTTTCGCCTCCACACCACCATGCTCCTAAATTTCCTCTCAAAGGGGCTGTCGGGTTTCTCATGACAAGGCTCAGATCTCCCTCCCCTCCTGAGGTTCCAGCTCACTCCCACCACCTGAGATCTCACAGTGGATCTCTCCATTCCCTCATGCCTCCCACCACCAAACAACAAACTCAGTCTTTCCTTGGGCACACGGGATATTTCTGTCTCTGGGCCCCCCGTTCTGCCTTTCTGGCATGACCCCTGTATGAGGCAACTCGAGGCCCCGTAGAGGAGTCCATAACAGACCCCGGTCCCATCCAGCGGGCCTTCACCCAGATCAAACCTCTACTCCTACAGGCACCCGCTCTAGCCCTTCCTGACCAACTCAGCCCTTCCACCTCTTCACCTCGGAGGCCCACAGAACAGCAGTGGGGATCCAGGGTCAATGCAAGGTCCAGATCTTGGCCCTGCAGCATACCTATCTAAACAACTGGACCCCACAACACCGGGCTGGTTTCCCTGTCTTAGGGCACTAACAGCCGCTGCCACTCTAACTCAAGAGGCCCAAAAACTTACACTGCAGGGACAAATTATGGTCTATTCCCCCCACTGCCTCGCAGACCTCCTCTCACACCAGGCCCTACACCTCCTGGCTCCTTCCCGCCTTCAACTCTTCCACCTCATTTTTATAGAAAACCCAGAGGTCTCCCTAAAACTATGCGGGGCCCTTAACCCCGCCTCCCTTCTCCCCGTCTCTGACACTGCACCTACCTACTCGTGTCTCGAGGCCCCCACTGACCTCATCCCCACCACTACCTCTATCGAGACCCAACCCCTACCTGATGCCCAGCATACCTGGTTCATAGATGGGAGTACCTCCTCCTCGGGCCCACATGGGCCCGGGGCAGGATACGCCATTGTCTCTCTAACCCAAACTACTGAAGCCAATCCCCTCCCCCCTGGCACCCCCTCCCAAAAGGCAGAACTCACAGCCCTCACCCGAGCCTCACATCTGGTTCTGGGTCTACTGTCAACATCTACACAGACTCCAAATATGCCTACCACATAATCCACCACCACGCGACCATCTGGGCAGAACTCAGGTTTGTCAGCACCAAGGGCTCCTCCACCCAAAACGGCAGGCTTCTCTCGCAGCTCCCCGAGGGGATCCCTCTTCCCACCCAGGCTGCCCTAATTCATTGCAGAGGACACCAGCAAGTCACTGACACGATATCCAAAGGCAATGATCAGGCAGACAGAGCAGCCAAACAGGCAGCTCAGGCCCTGGCCTCCTCCCTCTCCTCTGACACACACCCAAGCTCTCGATGCCCCTGCCCTGGCCCCCAAGGGACTCACTCACCCACACCACCAACTAAAGCTTCTCCCTAAAGGTGCTTCATCTGGCCCGGAAGGCTGGCCCCTCCTGGACGGCAAATATTGCCTCCCACACGACCAGGCCCAAATCTATCTCAGCCGGCTCCATAACTCCCTACACACAGGGTGGAGACCACTGCAGAGACTCCTAGGTCCCATTGTGAATTTCCCAGGCCTCACCTCTGTCCTCCAAAAAAATCTCCTCCCAATGTCCAACTTATTCCAAGATCAACTCACAAGGGCTCCTAAACCCCCCGTCTTTCTCCCCCCACCAATTTAGGGGATCCCTCCCCAGAGAGGACTGGCAGATAGACTTCACACACATGCCCAGACACAAAAACCTGAAATGCATTCTAACCTGGGTGGAGTGGCACCTTCACGGAATGGATCGAGGCTTTCCCTACCTCCCATGAGACAACGGACACAGTCACACAGACCCTCCTATCGGACATCATCCCTCACTTTGGCCTCCCATGCTTGATCCAGTCAGACAATGGACCGGGCTTTATGTCTAAGATCAGCCAGCAGGTCTCCGAGGCTCTCAACATTCACTGGGCCCTACACACTCCCTACCACCCACAATCATGGGGAGAGGTGGAAAAAGCTAACCATCTTCTCAAAGTCCATCTCTCTAAACTCTCCCTTGAAACCTAACAATCATGGCCACACCTCCTACCCATGGCCCTCACCCGACTTAGGGCCACCCCCCCCCCGGCTGCCAACCCTCCAACCTCAGCCCCTTTGAACTTCTGTACGGGCGACCATTCCTCCTCCAGCTTCCCCCTGCTGCTTCTAGGCCCCTCAGCGGCTACTTGCCTCTCCTCTCCCTCCTCTGTGACCTCTTACATTGCTGACCAGTGCATACCCAAACCTGACAAAACCACAGTGCCCCTACAGGTACAACCAGGCAACCAGGTGCTCCTCAGGGATCTGCCAGCCCCAGCCACCAGACTCCACTGCCTAGGCCCATTCACTGTGGTACTCAGCACTCCAACCACCGCCAAGGCCCTCGAGTTTGGCCTGGGTCCATCTCACCTCCCTTAAGAGGGCACCCTGTTGACAGGACAACAGTCAGATAAGCCTGCCTGGTCTTCTGAGGCTCTCTCCCCACCAAGGCTTCTTCTAAAATGCACTCCTCTTCTCCCCCATCCCAGAATCATCAGCCTTCTTCTCCTAAGCGTTTCCACCTCCCTCTGCCTGGGCGGCACCCCGGGGACCTGGCGCTTCACTGTCAGCACTTCTGGCCAACAGCCCAATTTTTCAGACTGTCCCTTGACTGGCTGTTCCTCCCCTCTCTTCTTGTTTGATGCCTGCACCCCCACACAGGTAGGTCCTCCTGTGGCTCGCTCTCTTGGGAATGCTCTTACACACACAGTTCCAAATATCTCTGTTTCTGGCCAGGCCTCGACACTAACGGCCCCTTTGGTGGTCAATGCAAAAATTATTGCATGGCCTGATGTGCAGACGGGCTCCTGGTCTTCCCAACCCACTAGAGGGAAAACCCAGCTCTCTACTTCGCTCCAACCCCAACCTGCAGCCCTGTGCCTCCCATACCTGCAACCCCATCAACCTCACTCTCCACAACCCCTGGGAAGAAAACTGGACCAAAGGAGTCTGAGCAGCCATTCGAGTGGATGGTACTGGCCGGGACCCCTGCGGCACAGTGTCAATCACTCGAGCCTGGGCTGCCTCCCCAACTCTGTCTCCTGCTGTCTAGAAAATCAACAAAAAACCCAATTCCTCCCTCCCCCAGGTACCCACACTGGCTAACTTCTCCAAGGCCCTCCTCCAAGCCATCCACCAGACCCCACTTAACCTCTCGGAGTGCTGGATCTGTGCCACAGTCATCACCATCCCATGGCACCACAGCTCCTCCACTCCCTGCACCGGCCAACCCCCACTGCACCACAACCCTCAGCTATACCTTCCCCCCGAGGCCAGCTTAACGTGCTACGGCTCAGCACAGATCCCTAGCTCCCTCCCATGCAACCAGACCACGATGATTCCCACCCATTTGAAGGCCACCTCTGACCAACCCCGTTTTTGGCTCTGCAACTCCACTCTTTTTCCTTGCGACCCCTCTGATGCGACATCCTTCCAGTCCTTCCTCTGCCTCATCTACAGATCTACACTGACGGGGAATTCACCGATCGGTTCCTACACCCAGCCCGTTGCCCACAACACAGCATCTCTACTGGCATTGTTCTGGGCTCTTCAGTGTTGGCCAGGGCGCTAGGAGCCTCCGCCTCGGGAACTTCCATAGGCCTTAACCTCCAGCTTGGGAACCAGCTGGCCACCCATACCAAGCAGGTGGCCTCCACATTTGACCTTGTCTATTCTCAATTAGATCAACTAGCAGCAGTCGTCCTCAAAACAGATGAGCTCTTGACCTTTTTACAGCAGAGAAGGGAGGCACCTGCCTTTTCCTGAGGGAAGAATGCTACATCTATGCAACCAGTCGGGTCTGGTCCAAGAAAAGATTCGACAAATGCAAGACCAGGCCCACCAACTTCACAACAGCCCAGCTTCTCCTGCCTCAGACATCTGGACGTCCCTTCTTCCTTGGCTCCTCTCACTATTGGGCCCTCTGGCAGCGGTCTGCATCCTCTCAGTCATTCACAGCACCATCCAAAAACCAACTACTCAAAATTTTAACATTATGCTTCTTTCAGATCTCCAGTTTCAACCAGTCCCAACAGATGATCCAGACAGTCCTTTTGATGACAACAACCCAGTTCAGCAAAAAATAGCCACTGATAAGAAACATCACCCCTATCCCTATCAGATCAAGTCTGGAATGGTAAGTCACCCAGTTGCTCCGAAGCTCCCCGCCCTTTGCAAGAGAAAAAACAGCCCCAACCTAGCCCCACCCCCTTCGTTCCCTTGCAGCTCCCTAAACAGGCCAAACCGAGAAGGCCACCCCCACCTTATCTGTCTTGACCTTGACGGACCAGATGTTCTGCTAGTCAGCCACAGCGGCCATTCCAGCCCGTAAACACCCTCCCCAGGAAAAGCCTTAAAAATCCCGCACTTTGTGCAGTTCGCAGCTGCTCTGGTCCACTGGGCAGCCCCACTCCTCACTCCTCTGCCATAATAAAAATCATTCCTGCATCAGATGGTCTGGTCTGGTTTGTGTGGGTCGTGGCAACCTAGATCTGGTCAGCTGTCCAATTGTCCAATCATGGTAGGGTTGTGGCTTCGGAGTTTGTAAGAGGAAAGAGAAGTTTAATAAAATCTATAATAAATTCTTCAATGCCTTTTGTCAGTTTCCTGGGGCCCTGCCCCTCAACTGATGTCCAGTTGTTTCTCTGACATCCAGGTGCTCATCAGTTGATTTTTTTTTTGTCTCTTTGTCTTTTTCAGACAGTGTCTCGCTGTGTAGTTCAGGCTGACCTTGAGCTCACTTTGTATCCCAGGCTGGTCTCAAACTTGAAACAGTCCTCCTGCCTCAGCCTCCCAAGTGCTGGGATTACAGGTGTGCTCCACCACGCCCAGCTTGCTCCTCAATTGAAACAGTCTTATTCATCTGTAGACACCAATTATCCTAATTTAAGATTGAAGTCATTCCGATCTTCAAAAGAGCAGGATAACATTTCATGAGGGGTAGAAGTGGCAGCTGTTCCTCTTGTGGGAGGAAATGCACCTAAAAGAGAGAATGCAGTGGGGTCCCCAAGGCCAGTTAAACAGGAGAAACAGTAATTTGTGTGAGGAGGAATGTTTCCCCTCTGTGAGTCAACACTTAATTTTTGTGGGCACTGAATAGATTTAAATATATTTTCAAGTAAATGGAAATTTTGTTACTCAATAAACCAAAATAAGTACCACATAGATTCGGATAACATAGGATCCGTCTATTTATCAACTTGCCAGTAGAACTATGGCTATCGAACTGAGGAATCGGGATGGGCAGGAATGAGAAAAAGCTGAATTTAGCGGAAGATTTAGCGCCTAGCGCAATACCAGCTTAGACTAGACACTCAGTAAATGGGAGGAGGGCTACATACATAATCCATATACCCAAGGTTTACACGCCAGGGCGTAAGAGTTTACCAGTATCTGGATTTAAGACCTTAACTACCGTATGGGTCCAGGCAGGTAAAACGAACAGCCCCATGTTTTCATTCATAAAGACAGGAATTAAAAAAAAAAAAAAACCCTCAGTCCTCAGTCCCATCGTACGGTGGTCGTCGCAAAAGAGCCTCTGTGTTTTCTGATCTTCACATTTTTCAAGAGAACACAGACATTCAGACTTGTTTGTATGTGAAATTTCTCCATAACTAATGTTGGCATTTCTTGTATTTCAAAGCACGCCTTGCTATCTGTGAGATGGCCGAAAACTTTTGGGGCTGTGCGTGGTTATAGATTTTTATATTTGCGAGAGATTAGCAGACTTTTAAGTACTGCTGTCCGCTCCTGGACTCTCGAACTATATTGCAAAAATCTGGGCTCCGGGGAGCTTCTGTTGCCGTAGAGACTGTTCTCTGGTTCTGTTAAAGGTAGGAAAGTGTCATGTAGACCCGACTTCCGATTGGCTAAAACCTAGACGTCCTCGTTTCAGCTTCACCTGTTGCCAAGATACCAGTTTTTGTACATGCGCAGTCGAGCACGCCTCGAGTGCAGTGGATTTCGAAGACTCACTCCCACCCAGGGAACTCTGGGAATAGTAGTTTCTGGCGGTTTGTGCAGGGGCACTTCCCCACACGGCAGTGGCAGAATGTGCACTTCTCTCCCTTTGTAGCTCCTTCCGTTCTGCAATATCGGAAAAGACCTAAGGAACTAGCCCCAGAGTCTGGGCCTTTTCATGTCTGACCCGGTGCTGTCTCCTTTTTCCTTCTATCTAGAGCCTCCAGCGGCCGGGAGCCCGGGCTAGGAACAACAGCGCCAGTCGCCCTAGGGACGACAACAGGGCACGTTTGACGCTAACGTGACGTGTGCGCGGTGGGGGGGGGGGGTCTTTTTGAGACAGGGTCTCGCTATGCAATTCAAGCTGGCCTCTAGCTCACTTTGTAGCCCAGGCTGATCTCGAACTCGCAACGACCCTCCTGCGTCAGCCTTCGGAGTGCTGGGATTACAGGCGTGCGCCACCGCGCCAGGCTACGGCGTTTAATTTCACAGTGCTTTATAATCTGTCAGCCAGTCCGCGTCCCACTGGGAAAGCGATAAATGGTGACCCAAAGATACTTTTTCAAAGATGCTTTTTGTTTGGGTAGCAGTGAGCAATGTTGTTGTTTTTGTTCGTCTTTGATATTTTCCTACGACTTGCCCTTAGCTTAGTGGGAATGGCCAGGGCGAAGTGCACCCTAAACGGACAATTACATTGTGTGCAAATTATAGCGTGATGAAAGCTCCCGGTGAGCGCAGGCTGGGACGGGGGAGACAGACACTTATTAAAGAATTACAACACAGCAATTATTACCATATCAGCGCCGGACCCTGGGTTGTTCCTGTGGGAACCCAAGGAGGGAGTTGCCGCTTCTATCTGGGGTTACAGGTGTGCACCACCACACCCGGCTAGGGACTGGTTTTGTGGAAGACAGCTTTTCCACAGACATGGAAGTTTTTTGGAGGGATGACTTAGATACAGTATATCCATTGTGCACTTTATTATTATTGCATTGTAATATATAATGAAACAGTTCTGTAACTGCCTAGTGCAGAATTACTGGGCGCCCTAAGCTTGCTTTCCTCAATTAAATGGTACCATGTAGGTTTGATGGGAGACAGGGACACCCAAAGTGTGCTGTTCATGTCCCGTCTGCTTTGTAATCTCATTTAGGTTGCTGTCATTACAGAAAATCCGCTTTCACAAAAATAGGATGTTAGAAATGGAAGTAAAGGTAATGCTCAAACTCTTCAAAACTGAGATAGTTCACAGCAAAGGTCCTCAGCAGCAGACAAGATTAAGACTTCGCCAGTAGTAAAGGGCCTTTTACTTTTAGCAGTACGGTTAGCCACTAAGAATCGTGCTCTCACTGCAAACACATTTGCTAAAGTGGTGGCCTTCAGTATTCTTCATGTTCACTTTTTTTTTTTTCATTTTGAAAAGCTCCAAGGGCTTGTCTTTAATGCAGGGTCCATGGTCTCTAGGTGGCAAAGTTGTTTTGAAGGTTTCATGGTTTCTCGGTGTCTCCACATCTCATACACAATGGACTTGGAGGATGTGAATCAGCTGTTGCCGTGAACCCATAATTTAAATAGGACTCAAGATATTTTCTTTTAAATGCAGCTCTCTTTTGTGGCAGTCTTAAAGTCTTCTTCTTTCTCATCACTGGGTCTCATGTGTTTTCAAAGAAGCTCTCCCAATATTTGTTTTTTTACTCATTTTGGCTGTGCTTAGCTGTGAGCTGCCCAAAGCTGTGACTGAGATAAGTGGGCAATGCAGGAAAAAGTTGTGGACAGAAGTGGTAAAAAAAATCAGACCACGCACAGACTACAGTAAGCTTTGGATTCTGATTTAAAACCACCAGATGCAGCTGTACAATTGAAGTACATCACTCACTTGCCACTGAAAATCCTGCCACCAGGTGTAGCTTAACTGTTATTTGCAGCTACTGGGTGATGCTAGCATCACTGCCTCAGCTCCCTCTCAGATCATCAGGCATTAGCTTCTCATAAGGAGTGTGCAACCAAGATCCTTTGCATGTGCAGTTCACAGTAGGGGCCGCACTCCTATGAGAATCTAATGCCCTCGCTGATCTGGCAGGAGGCAGAGTTTGCAAAGTAATGCAAGTGATGGTGAGCGGCTGTCAACACAGGTGAAACTCTGCTTGCTCACCTGCTGCTCACCCCCTACTGTGTGACCCAGTTCCCAACAGGCCAGAGACCATGTCCCAGAGGACAGCAGTGAATGTGCCTGTCTTACATATTAGGTAAGCCTTAACTCCAGAAAATCATTCCACAGGGCAGCGCCTGCTTGGAGCGTTCTGGTCATCGTGGCACAAGGGGAAGGGGCAGGGCAAACCTGACAGTAAATGGAGTGGTTTTCCATAGGAGCTGGACCTGGACTCAGATCCTGCTTCTGTCTTTAATAGCTCTGGGCCCTTGGACAGATTTCATGGATTCTCAGTGTCCTTGTGCATAAAACAGAGAGGGCAACGGTCCCTTCGGAGGGTGTCTGTGCCAGGTAAACAAGCTAATGAAGCTCCTAGCATGTCATCAGTACTGGCAGGTGCTGTTCTCTCATTTGGGCAGCGATCCACCTAGCTTTTGTTCCCACGCACGCATATGGCTTCCATCTTTATAAACATGAAAGATATGTAACTGGCACTTGTGATATTTAATATTCTTTCATAAGTATTTCCACATATTATCATGTCATAATTATTACGTGGCTCAACAACATTTCACAGGTAGGATGTATTGCTGTCTGTTCAGTAGATACCCTGATGTTCAAGTCAGAAGTTATTTTCAGCCTGGAGTGAGGGCACACCGCTGTAATCCCAGCAGTGGGGGGAGACTGAGGCAGGAGGATGGCAGGTTTGAGTCCTGGCAAGGCAACTTCGCAAGACCCTGTCTCAGAACTTTAAAAGGAGCTAGGGATGTAGCTCAGTGGTAGACCCTGGGTTTTGTAAGGCTCCAATCAGACCTGGCTCTCCCAGCCCCTAACCTGCTTGCCAGCAGAGGCACTACTTGTAGCAGGAAACTTAGCTGGGCGCCACAGCTGTGATCAGCAAGCACAGGATGTCGTAGAGAAGATAAGATAGGACAAAGAATTTTGCAGGTCCCAGGACATCTGGAGACACCTGAAAATTTACACTGGATGTTTCAAGGACTTTGCCCACTGAGGTGCAAGACTGACAGAGAACTTTGACTACACATGTTTATTAAAATCTTCCCACCCATACTCCGATTTCTCTTCAGATCCTATAAATCTTTTGCCTTTTTAAAAATCTTCCCACTTAATGTCCCCTGCCTTCTTTCTGTCCCTATAAAAGGGATACGATTCTCTTGTTCCCTACAGAAGATCTTTTTGCTTTCTGTCCGCCTAGACCCAGGCACAATAAATTCCACTCCATGTTGCCTTTACACAAGCCTGGTGGTCTCTGCTGGTCTCTCCCCACTCTTGTTCTGTGTGTTACAGGTTTGGTCCCCTGTACTTAAAAAATGTTATTTTTGATTATATGTCTTATTTAGCTTTTGTTGTGTTGTCATTTTAATGTAATTTTAAGCTTTCAAATGCTTATCATGAACGTTGTGGGCAAAATTTTTTTTATTTCTTTGGGTTGATTTTCTAAGTTAGGTTTCCAGGATGTTACAGCCAAGACTTTAGGGCCTCCAAATTCAGTCCCACCAGTCACAGTGGGAAACATGAAGTATGGTTTTATTATTAGGTAGCCAGGCCCCAGGAATGCAGTGTGGCTCTTCTTGGTTAAGCCTTCTGGGCTTGCATCAGTCCCGTAGCAGGGACCAAGGATGAGTCCCTCTCAAATACAGCGATCGTGACACTCTTAACTCCTGTGACCTAGCTGGGGCTGTGGGCTCTGCCTAGAGCAATATTCTTAATATTCCCTCTTCTCAAGGGAAGTAAGAAAAAGGCCATCGAGAGTCAGACACATCCCTTTGCTACTTCTTTTTTTTTTTTAAGTCAGGGTCTCCATTGGGCATTGTAGTACATGCCTGTAATTCCAGCACTGTGAGTCTTAAGCATGAGGATCACAAGTTCAAGTTTAGCTTGGGCAATTTAGTGATTTAGTGAAACCTCGTCTCAAAAAATTTTAAGAAGGGCTAAGGATAGGAGGCTCTGGGCTCTGACAAATCCAAGGAACCTCTGTATTAATTATGTTCCTCATGGTTCTTCTTTAAAGAAAACAATCTTATTGGATTTGATTGATTTTATTCAAGTCATTTTAAAGAATTATCTTGTTATTTATCTTTGTGTTTCAGTTGATTCTCTGATTTTTCAAGAACTCAATCATATCACATGCAAAGGAGGAGGAGAACCTGTACTTCCCTAATTCATCAAGGATTTTTGCTTCTTTTTCTTACCTAACTTTTTTACTAGTTCTTCCAATGTGGTGATAGTGGATACTTTGTTTCTGACATTAACAGGAATTCTTTTAGTTATTTTTAATTAAGACTTTTAAGAATATTTATAGAGAAACTCTTTAACGTTATTAAATGGGCCTATGCTTAATTTATTAAGCGTATCTCGAAATCATGTTTTATTAACTATTATCAAAGCCTATCATATCTATGAATGTGACTGTATTATTCTGATATAGTGGCAGGTGGTTTATAAAATGGCCTCATATTGAACTATACTTGCACTCCTGAACACATAGTACCCAGCTCCTAGTATTAGGTTGCTGTGCCTTTACCACACTGCCCTTTTAAGAGGTGATGGGTGAAACCGAGGCAGACCAGGAAAATCGAGTAAATAAGTGACAATAGCTCAATTCATTCTGTTTGGATGGGGCCAACTTTTATCTGTCCTGAAGATTTCAGTTATGGTAGGAGAACATTGGGTTAAATGAATTATGGCGTCACTTCCTTATGAAGGCACTGAAAACACTCTGGATAAGATGCTGATATTCGTGGTGCCAGGACAACCAGACGTTTCTTAATACCAGGTTTTTTCCGGCTGCAAAGCAGCTGTTTGAAGTCTTATTCTTACTCCATGTCCTACTTCCGGACTCCATTACCCAGCATTCTCCGCACTCAAGTCCTTGGGTAGAAAAGCGCACAAGCCGCAATGGTTGCCGGGAAATGTAGTCCATCCGCGTTGCCGACTTTAAAGACCCGAGCCAGCTGACGCGCAGGCGCACTCGGGGCCCGCTGGAGGGAGGAAGTGCTGAGTTGACCGGCGCAACCTACCTCCGCGCGGTGGTGAATCCAAACGCTGTTGACCCGTCGGAGCTGGTGTGGTGTGGGCCAGGTTCAGCAAGTGGGCAGGTGCTCAGGGACCTGGTCCGAGTCCAAAGGTTGGACAGGGGGTGAAGGACTGCGAGACGCTCCGCCTCCTTCTGTCGCCGCGCAGGAATTGGACGCCTGCTGTTTGCCGAGCGTGGGATGCTGCGAACCCCCAGGGAGGGGCACGTCCCTGTCCTGGCTTCGCAGGCCAAGAAACAGACTTGGGAGGCTGGGCAGCTTCTCCCAAGTCACAGCGCTAAGGAATGACAGACCCAGTCCAAGCGCAGCCTCACCGGCACACCCCGGACTATACCCCCACGACCTGAGCACCTGTCCTGCTTCCTCCCGGTCTCTCAACCCTCTCCGACTCCACCCTCAGTGATGTAGTCCACGCTGGCCTTGCACACTGTGCAGCCCAGGCTGGCGACAAACTTGCCATAGCCCTCCTGCCTCAGTCTCCTGCATGCTAAGATTACAGGCATCAGGCATGCGCCACCGTGCTGGGCAAATCTGTTTTCTAAAAACCAGGCTGTGTCGTTTCATACTCAGCACCACGACCAAGTCAGGAAATTAACATAGGTACAGTACTATTAGCTGTTCTGCAAAGCTTATCCACATCTTTGCTGATTGTCCTAATAAAGTCCTCAGTGATGAAAGAAAACCCTGGGTCAAGATTCTGTACGGGTTTCGATCTAAAATGGCCCTTGAAGCCTCACGCATTTGGAAGATGACTGGATCAAGGGGCGGTGTAGCTGGCTTGCTGTTGGTAGGCGGGGTCGGGGTCACTGGGGATTAAGGCTGTGTGCTTTGGGCAGGAGGACCCAGGCAGCGACGCTGTGTCCCTATTCTGAGTGTGAAATGTCACCGATGCCAGACACGGTGGCACACTCCTGTGATACCAGCACTTGGAGGCTGAGACAGAAGAATTGGAAGTCCAAGGCCAGCCTGGGCTGTATAGCAAGTTTTGAGGCCAGTTGGCAACATACCAAGACTTGTTTCAGAAACTAAACCAATAAATACTGCTGATTTGTATGCTTTAAAATGTTTAAAGTGGTACATTTTATGTGCATTTTAACCACAATACTATAAAAGAGGGGAGGAGAGGGGCTCTGCAGCCAGATTTGTGGGTTCAGATTCCAATCTCTGCTTGTTACCTCCGTGACCTTGAGCACCGGCCTTGGCCTCTGTGTGCTGATTTCCAAGTCTGGGTTACCCGTGGTCAGTATCTGTGAGGGTTGGTTTGGGGGATAGCTGAACTAGAGATCAATCACTCATGCAGGGCTAGAGCGAGGCCAGCTCTGAGAACACGGAGTGCCCGAGCCCAGCCATAGGAGACGGATTTCACCTGTTTTCAACCTCTTGTTGATTATGTGAATAAATGCACTGCTGTCGTTGGGTGGTTCTTTTCTGCCATCAGGAGAGGGGGCCCCACCTGACCTCAGCTTTCCGCATTCTGACTCTCGTCTTCATCCTCCACCGTCCTCCTCCTGAGAAATTCAAGAGCTGAGCTGGACACAGCAGGCTGGGATACAGACATGCACCACCATGCCTAGTGACCCTGCTTTCTCCCCTTCTCCACAGCTGTGTGCCTGTAACCCAGCAATGGCCACTAGGACACTGGCGCCCAGGGCCAGGTGAGTCTGGGCCTCGTCTTCCCCACGGTGCCTCTGTACACCCCACTCTCCATCTCCGTCCCTTCGAGTTTGAGATAGAGTGGGGTTTAGGAGTGTCTCCTGTGCACAATGCCTTGATAGTCTTCAAAAAAATGTGTTTCTTAGAGCTATCCTGTACGGGTGTACAGGTTACATACTGCACAAAGTGCCTCTTCTCAAGGGCAGGATTCACATCCTACTCCTCATAACATTGATACGCCATCTTTATTGTGCCAGTAAACTGTCATATACCAAAAATAATTGGTACGTTACAATGACCTTCCAGTAGGTGGCACTAAAGAGCCTTGCAAAAAAGACCTCGTTCATGTCTACCATGGTGCTAGTGCTAGGGCTGCTGCCCCGATCTGGTGTGGCTCATTCATCTGCGGTCAGAATCTCTGGCCCACGAGTTCAGGGGTTGGGGGTTGTGCCCGCAGCTGCAAAACTAGCCTTTGCAGGAGCCTATGACATGTACTGGGATGTGATGCTAGAAAACTACCGGAACCTGCTGGCCCTGGGTGAGGTGTGGCCACCCTGTGTCCCTCACGCTGTCCTCTCTGCCCCTCTCCCCTCACCGGCTTGTCCTGGGACCCCAGTATTCTGGATCCTCAACTGGCCTGGAAAGTGGGTCTCCAGAACTTCAGCCTGTGTCCCGCCATCTTTCAGGGTCCCTCTCCACTTCCTGGGGCCTGTCTGGCTGTGGAAACATGACTTCTAGGGGACCCCAGGGTATCTGCCCAGCCAGCCAGTTCCAAGCTGACCTGCCTCGTGTCATCTCCTCCAAGCCCTTGTGCACTGTTTTCATGTGTGGCTGGGTCGTGACCTTATCCATGGTGCCCCAAGCAGCCCCAGCCCATTAGTCCACCTTCCATCCAGCTCCTCCTCCCCAGCTATGTCCCCCAGGCCCAGACCAGACCCCAGGGCACCGTCTCTTCCTACCCAGGTGCCTGTGGGCTCGTGGCGGCCTCTGTTTCAAAACATTGTGCCAGCTGACTTTAAAAAATAATAATAATACTTTTAATATTATAATATTAAACATTAAATATTGTTTATATTAATATTAGTGGTGGTGGTGATATTGGGTGAACTCAGCCTTTCCTCTGAGCTACATCCCCAGCACTTTATTTTTTTATTTTGAGACAAAGTCTTGCTAAGTTGCCCAGGCTGAGCTGGAATTTGGGACCCTCCTGCCTCAGCCTCCCAGAGTGCTGGGATTACAGGCCTCTGCCCCCATTCCTGGGTCCCACAGAGAACTACTTAATCCCTGCCAGAGCAGCACCTGCAATGACCCAGTCACCTCTCAGTAGGTCCCATCCCTTAAATGTCCCAGCCTGGGGGCCAGGATTCCAACTTGTGAACCCCTGGGGGATACATTCACGCCATATCCAAACTGTAGCAGTTGTCAGACATAAGATTCTAGGCCAGAATCATCCATAGAAATAGGATGTGATAGCTGGACACGCCTGTAATCCTAGCAGTCAGGAGGCTGAGGCAAGAGGATCAAAGTGAGTTTAGCCTAGGCTGAGTGAGGCCAGCCTGGTCTACACAGTGAGTTCAAGGCTAGGCTGAACCACATGGTAAGACCCTGACTCAAAAAAAATCTTAAATATTCTTGTGGGCTCTTTAAAAACTTAAATTAATTTTAGTATGCATTCTCCTAACATCAAGCTATCTGAAATATTGTTCTTTGAACAGGTCAAAATCCTAATCAGTATATGGATTAGGTAGTATATTGAGAGGTTTTCCTTTTTTGTTTCCATTGTAATGCTTCAGAATGTAGAACACTGTAGGGCTCTCTCTGGAAGACCAGGCAGCCGCTGGCTGTAAGGATGTGCAGTTGTTAGGCACCTCTCAGATGCAGCTCCCTTTCTGTCCGTTCTCTCTCCCCCTCCC